>SKCR01047531.1:0-56018 GCA_019454045.1 Zanthoxylum bungeanum
ATCTAGTTCATTCTTATATATATCTTGCTTGTTTTTGATCTTGGGATATGGTTATTAGATTTCCAACAAGCCAAGCTTTCACCAATTGTTTTATGGGAATTTCATTGTCAGTGCCCTCTCCCACTAACCTCCTTATATACACAAGAATTATTTCGTTTTGATTCAAATCATAAACCATTATGATTATTTCAAAACGACAGTTCCAAGAACCTTATGCTTGCTTCAATCCAAACATGGATTGAATAGCCTGCAAACCTCGTTTGTTGGTTATTCAAAATCGTCAGGATGTTGTAAACATCCTCCAAAAGGTTTCCTTTTCAGGAAAGCGATTTTGATCTACAACTGACACATTTCATAAATGAAATATGCAGTTATCAACAAGCATCTTCAAAATGGATTTACCATGGCAACAGGTAAAAGGTTGAACCGTTATTAACACAATGTTGATAACGATACCTTTCCGTCAAAAGCCCGGCTTTGTACGTTGGTATGTTGCCTTCCATGTATGTCTTCCTTGAAGACGTTTAATGTACCAATAGACACAATGCCTTGTGGTACAACAACTAGTATCCAAAATAGTTGTTATACATGGAATCCATTTCGGATTCATGGCAATTTGCCATAATAGGGAGTCGATACCTCGTATCACTTCCTCAAAACATAGTCGGTGGATATACCTTCATAAGATTGTCATCTTTATGAGGTTAGATCAGAAACCCATACCCTAGGTTATTTTCTGACTCTATCCGATCTACGAGTTCTTGTGTATTTGAAGATTAATGGTATAGATTCATCATAGATGAACTATTTGTGTTCCATTAAGGACTTCGTGCCTTGAACAGTATTACTCCGATTTTCATCGAGTATCACTATCCTCCCACTGACCACTGCATATCGATATTCCTCTCAGGAAAGATGCATGGTGAGCAACAATCACATTGTTCTCATGTGAGATTTATAAGTACTATACTTATGGTTTCCCTTAGGATAACCTATATTGGCACTTATCCAATTTGGGTCTTTCAGTTTGGTATCATCCAAACGTTATGCCTGGCATACCCAAATTATCAGGAATGAGAAACCCTGTTTCTTTCCTGTTCATATCCTATATGATATCTGTCAAACAGATTTAGTGGAACCTTATTCTAAATAAGTTTTGCACTGTTAATACATATCCTTAGAAGGAAATAGTAGCTCAGAGCGACTCGTGATAAACCATATCATGTCCAACAAAATTTGGTTTTTGGTTCGGACACACCGTCTAACTGACGTGTCTCGGGAGGAGTCCTTATCTGAAAGAATACCGTACTCTTTCATGTACGTATGAAACTTACTGCTTAAGTTTTTTCCATTACGGTCTTATCGTGGCGGCATAATACTATAGCCGATCTGTTTATCTATTTCGTGTCGAAACTCTAAAAGTTTCCGATTTGTGTTCTTCAAAAGAAACACATAACCATAACGTGATGCCACATCCGTTAAGGTCACGAAATATTCATGTTCACATCTAGGCTAGCTAGATATGGGCCCACTAACTTCACCATGAATAGGGCTAACAGATCGGTGGCCCTTATACTATTACCAAGTAAATAGTATTTTAGGTACTTTACCTAATAAACCAGATTCGCAGACCTTATTTGAATAGTCAAATCAGTCCTAGTACCCACTCTTCAAAATTGTGGATATACGAGTCTCGTTTAATTGTGTCCTAGACAACAATGCCACAAATAAGTCTCTATTAATCAAATCAATTTGAGCTATTTATTTGTCATTTTTATATGTTTGAGATTTTATTATATTCAAAATATAAATTTTGTTATTTACATCTAATGTATTTATCTCAGTATCATCTTTATATAATGAAACATTTGGTGTTCTAGAATATAAAGGTTTTATCCACAATGGATTAAACACTGATATAGAGATAATGTCTCTAGTCAAACTAGTTACATTATAACAGTTCCTAATTTAAGTACACAACCCAAAGGGTAGTTCCTAAACTTAGGTATCTACGGTCGAAACAGCGACTTTCGTCCCGTTTCCGATTCGCAGAGCAATCTCAGCTTGAAGTCAGTATCCTGCTCAAAGCAGATTCTGAACATCAATACATATATATATTTTATGTACCACACTAAGTATTTAAAATCTAATTTCAATACTAGTTGTGAACATAATTTTGACAAACATTTTTAAAGTCAGAGCCTTGCCCTTTCTTTAATTCCTTCGTTTCTTCCATATCCAAATGGTAGTCACTTTGGGATATGTCAATTATCTTTTCAATATTTCACAAACCTTTGGCCAAGCCTTGGGTTTCGGAATATCGAAACGATGTGCACCTTGTGCAACACGCCCAATTGCAAACTTTGACTTTTCACCTCTAGAATAGTCAAATCAATTCTCTAAGAATTACTAATTGCAATTTAATACTTTTAAATCTAAAGATAGATTTATGATAAGTATATTAAATTACGCATTAAAGTCATCATCACATAAATCTTCCAAAGATTTTATGCTCTACTTATTTTGCTTAATTTTGGGCGTAAGGTATAATAAGTTATTTTATCAAATAAAGTAACCTATTATTTATTCCCAATTTGAAAATTAAATCATTTAAAATATTTTTAATCCCAGATTATATTTTAAATATCCAACTTTTCAATTTTTTATCTTGATTACAATAGTCCAACTATTTAATCAACGATTAGTGGTACTATTTATTATAATGATTTATAATATTCCAACTATATAATCAAATATAATCCAAATTAATTACCTCAATTACATTGATTACTATAATCCAATTATAAAATCAACTGTAAACTGAAATTAATTAATTCAAATATATTGATTAATATAATCCAATTATATATAATCAAGTATAATACAGTCCAACTGTTTATTAAAACAATAATTTAAATATTATTCCAACTAACATTTAATCTAATGACGAAATAATATAAATGAGCACGTATGGCGAGTAATTGAACGAATATTGCAAATTCAATTCTTGCCTCCCACTATTTTTCGTCGAGCCTCTAACCCTCTGTCGAGTACTCTCGGGAAACCGTGTTTCCTAGTGGGCTAGGATCCCGTTAAATATCACACAATCTTGACTTTGGCCAACAAATTGTATGATAATTAACTAGGTAGATCTCGAAGATCAATTGGATCTCATCCAACTCCTAGATCCAGTAGGTGGACATCCAAGTCCCAACATATATCTTATATATGCCTATACATCGAATGTATACCCTAACCTTTTTCCTCTGAATCAACTAGGCCTTGGCTTTGGCACAACAAACCTAGTGATCCCAGTCAAGCGCGGACCCATTGACATGGAAGCTTCGTAATCAATGTCAATGGACAAGAAGTGGTCTTGACTTTGGCCAACAAACCACAACTTGGACACGACACCGATATGGAACAAAGCCTCGTGATTAAAACACATCTTCGACGGACAAGGGCTTGACTTTGGCCAACAACCTCTGCCAATCTCGGATCTTGAGCAAGAATCACTCAATGGAAGGAAAATAAACGCTTGATATTTAACGAGGGTTTTTGCGTGCAAATTGGCAACCAATTTTTTATCTTTGTTAAGGTCTCATCATCATACACCCTTAAACATGCATTCTAAACACATAATAAAGCGCATATGATAAAATAATAATAATATGCGGATGGATATTTACACATTGATCCTAGATCAAATCTCTCACTTTCTCTCTCCCGCTAGCACAAATTTTCTTCTACCCGTTACACTACACTTCTAAAGAAACCTCATTTACATTGAGGGGAATAGGTGAGAAGAGAATACAGAGAATAGGAGGTGATAAGGCTGGACACGCAGGTCCAATTAATAAATCAAATTTATTACAACAATTTCTAAAATTGCCCCACCCATCTAATATCCATCCGATATACATTATTCATGCATCACAACCATGTATTCACTCAAGCATTTTATCAATCAATCTAATCCAATTAATTAATCTTGATAATTAGTGATGATCCAATGTTCAAACAACGATTTGATTTTGTTCTAGTCAAACTCATTTTTGCGAATAAGTACTTAAAGTACGAATTCCCGAATTAAATTAAACTACTACAATTAAATCCAATTCAATTTGTATTTAATTCTAATTCACTATTTAATTCCAAATTAAATATCACACTTTATTAATAAACCTTTACAAATTAAATTCCAAATTTAATTGTTACGGGTCTCAAAGCCCGATTAACGTCCAACGTCAACTTAATTAAAGTCCAATGGGCTTTTAATTAATTTCTTAAGGCGTGGACTTTTGGTCAACTCGGGTCAAACCCGCAACCAAAGTCCAATCCGGGATTTACCCCATAAGCCTTTAAATTAATTTTGGCCCATTAGGCCCAATTAAATTACAAAGGTCCATTATGTCGCATTTGGGCTTTATGGAAGTGGTTTTGGGCCCAATTGGATCCAATCCAAGCTCAATTTGTACAAAAAAGCCCAATAAGCCCAATAACAACAATTCAAGCTCAATTTCCAAAATTAGCCCAATTAATTAAATTACACAAATCCAATTTCGCAATTTAATTACCTAAAGTGTATATCATGATTAATCACCCAATTAACATTTCTAAAACATCAATTCACACAATTAATCATGCTCATTATCATTATCATATGTCCAACACATAAATGAAAAATCAAACCCATTACATGCTTTAATGCTCTCGGCCAAAGGATGGATTTTGTGTCCGATTTGGTATCCAATCGAACCCACAATCGACATTAAATCAACATCCTAAATGATTTCATACACATCCAATGTTCATAAAATCAAAAATCCAAGACATTAGGGCATTATACCATTCGGCCAACACATCAAAATTGGGGAAATTTGTTCCAAACAATATTTAATCAAATTGATCCAACCAATCATCAATTAAACATGTATTAAGCATACTTAATCATCCAATTTCATAATTGCATGCTCAAATCAATTTTACCCAATTTCAAGTTTCATGACATACTTGGCAATTTGGGGATTTTACGTCAGAATCGAATTCAATCCAATTGATTCCGCAATCGACATCAAATCAATTCCCGAATGATTTCCAACACATCCAATTGTAAAAAATCAAAAATACCAAGACATTAAAATCATGTACAACTTTCGGCCAGGTAGAAATGGGGGAAAAAATTATCTAATCAAATTTTCTTGAAATTGACTCAATCAATCTTCAATTCAAACACATTTAAGCATACAAATCCATCCAATTTAATTTATCATGCTCAAAATCAAGTTTGCCCAAATTTTAGCCCTAAACTTTTCATGCTTTTAACCTAAGCTCTTGATGCCAATGTTGGAGTTTTTAAAGGTCCCAAGATCAAAACTCAAGCATGAATCATAAGCGAATACAACGACGGAAGTGCGGAATACTTACATCGAGCGGTTGAGCGACGCGGAAGCAACGAAGACGCCGAAAACTGCTCACTGCCTCACTGCAATGTGCGCCCACTGCTGCAGATTTGTGGTCTCCTTTGCGCCATTTTCATCATCAAAACAAGCTCCAAGCTTCGTCGTAGTGATTCCCGACTCAGGGTTATACTTCCCTTATCACCTTGGCATGATCCCGGAGTGTGCTAGCACTCTTGTTTTGCCACAAAACACACTTGCTTCCCTCCATTTTGCTTCTTAAAAGTCGGCAGTTCACTGCCTCTCAAGAAAACAGAAATGGCGTGAGGATGAGAGGAAGAAGAAGAGGAGAGAGAGGAGGGAAAGTGAGATGCGTTTTTGGTGAATGCCAAAAGTGTATCTAATACACTTGGAAATGAAATTCATTTCATTTCAAACACATTTGCTTTTAATTGCCAACCACCACACACATCTCAAGTCACATCAAGTCAACTCAATCAATCAATCTAATCAATTGTCACATCACTCAAAGTGACATGATTTGACGCTTGATGTGACACTAGATTGCGACTAGCGATTTGACGCTTAATTTGACGAGCCGCGCTTGAATTTGAAATGCGAATGCGCTCGTAAATATTATGGGCTCGGTTTCGCTAATTCTAAATTAACGAATTTCCGTCGCGTCGTAATAAATGATTACTCCAGCGAAATCACTATTCAAGTCGCTAACGAATTAATTCTAAATTAATTCGCTCGCCCGAAATTAAAATTAATTTTAATTCCGCGTCAAAATCCAATTTCGTTTAATATATCAAATATATTAATTAACGATTAATTCCAAATTAATCATTCTCTCTCTTTCTATTGATATTTTATCCCAGATAAAATATCTCTGTAATTAATCCCAGATTAATTTTCTCTCTCATCATATTAATCCCAGATTAATAAAAGTGCGAGTCATACGTCATCGGTGAATCTTTGGGAAGCGACCCATGAGATACCCAGATATGTTGGCAGTCAAATCGGTCATCGGACTATCCGAACACGTGAGTACCAAGTACTACGTTTTACCGATTTACTAGACAAGGTTGGCTTCTAGCAAAGCACCAAGTCTTCCCAATTCTCCGGACATATTCTTATAAGAATATTTAAGATCTGTATCAAGCATAGTATACCGTAGTATTGTGTGTATCGGCCCAGTATCGGATAGTCACGTGCTAGGGCTGGGGCTGGATAAGTGTCTACCCCGTCCGAAGCACATATCGGATGCCTGGTAACATAGTCTCTATAATCGGATATTCATGACCTGGTCACAATATCCCGATTGGTTGCGCAACACTAAAGAGCACTAGTACCGTATCCTGCGTGACATCATCTCCAATATGAATGAAGTGATACTTCCGTCTTGACATCACACCCAATACACTACGACTCTCTGATAAACCCAGAAGTGGTGTACGCATAACCGGTTAAAGCCCTGTACCACCAAGACCAAAGTCTATCTATTATCGTAAGTATTAGCGATGTAAGTATCAGGTTAAGACTTTACACACCTACCTTGATTTCGGCCTCCCATAGACACATAGTCATAATACCAATGGGATTCCGAAGGGTCTATCAAAAGCGAAGCTATTTCCCGTACCATCGGTGAAACACGACCTCCTATCGCACTTGCATAAGTATCCAATACTTATATATATGAGAAATATGCCGTTGTGCCCTCACAACGCACACAAGTGCAATACTAGCCTATTCCGCATTATCGATGTCCAGTCTCGATAATACTTCGGCTAGGGATATTTAATGATTAATCCTTCGGGGACTGATACTGTCTCATATCATTCTCAGTCCAGGAACTAATCACAGGGACCTCTCTTCATTTATATATCTATGGTGATCTAATCACCAATGATGAGAGTGCAATTTCCTTGTCACATAGTTAATTTGCTACAACAACACAATGATCTGTGCAAATAGTGACGCTATGGGTCATTTTGTCCAACATAGTGTACTTGATTACAAGAATTAATATAATAAAGTACATATTTTCTCGTCCCATCTTGCATCAAAGAGTTGGGTTTTGGTCACTATCACTTTCAGAATTTGATATACGGCATGAACCCCAGAGGGCCGTTAAAAATCAAGCCTTGGCCGATTTTTTGGCCGACCATCCATGTTTGAGCACGATCAGGGAAATAGAAATGGATTTGGACGAATGTAGTCTGAAACCATGGACGATGTATTTCGACGGATCCAGCACAATGAAGGGAGCTGGAATAGGATTAGTCCTGGTCAGCCCGTTGGGAGAATCTTTCAGATTCCTAGTCAAGTTGAAAGAATACTGCACCAATAATCAGGCCGAATACGAAGCCTTGATACTTGGGCTAGAGATGCTCCTCAATATGGGAGTAACCTATGCGTCCATCAAGGGAGATTCGCAGCTGGTGATTCAACAAGTGATATGAGCTTTCAAATGTCAAAGCCCATCAGTCATGGCATTATTAGACGTGGCCAAAGAATTGGTAGAACGATTTGCTCACGCTGAATTAGAATACATTCCAAGGGCGAAGAACGAATTGGCCAATAGCTTAGCCCAAGCAGCCTCCGAATATAAACAGACGAATATATGTGGGGTATACAGGAGAGAAGAGGTTGAGCCAGCCCTCATGAGGCGAGCTAAAGATACAGACGCCATGGTCATCGAAGCCGAAATGAAGGACGATTGGAGAAACAAAATCAAGACATTCCTTAAGCATCCCGAAGCAGGGAATGATCAAAGGCTAAAACTTAAAGCTTTGAACTATATAGTAACAGGAGATGTGCTATATAAGAAATGACAAGATGAGTTGTTGTTGAAATGTGTAGGGCCATCCGAATCCAAAACTATCATGGCCGAAGTGCATGAAGGCATTTGTGGGGCTCACCAAGCCGGGGTAAGGATGAGATAGTTGATTATACGAAGCGGCTATTATTGGCCAAAGATGGGAGAATCATGCACCTCGTATGCCAAATGATGTATTGCTTGTCAGAAGCACATACCTATTCAGAGGGCTCAAGCAACTAAGATGATCCCAGTGATTAAACCGTGGCCGTTTATAGGATGGGAGATAGACTTGATAGGGAAGATTTACCCTGCATCGAGTAAGAGGCATACTTTCATCGTCGTTGCCACCAACTTCCTCACTAAATGGGTGGAAGCCATCCTATTTGTAGAAATCTCCCAAGAGCAGATCATCAAGTTCATAAAGGAACATATAATTCACTGATTTGGTATACCACAGACAATAATGGTAGATCATGGTACTTCATTAAACAGTGAAAAGGTAAAAGACTTCCTGGGCGAATACGGAGTCCGATTAGGGAACACTACCCCCTACTACCCTCAGTCAAATGGTCTAGCAGAATCGACCAACAAGACCCTTAAAGGATTGATTCGGAAGATGGTGACAGACAACGCCATAAGATGGGATGAATATTTGAGTCAAGCTTTATGGGCATATAAAACGTTGCCGTGAACAAGTGTTGGACAGTTATGACCCATAGCGACACTGTTTGTAAAAACATTGTGGTTTTGTACAAATTAACTATGTAGTAATGGAAATTTCTTTTATCATTTCGTAATTAGATTACTTAAATGTGTGAATGATGAAAGTCCTTATGATTAGTTCCGGATTGAGATGATATGAGACAGTATCAATCCACAACGGTTTAATCATTAAATATCCCTAGTCGTAGTATTATCGAGACTGGACATCGATAATGCGGAATAGACTAGTATCACACTTGTGCGAGTTATGGAAGTGTAATAGCACAGTTCTCATATATTTAAGTATTGGATACTTATGCAAGTGTGGTAGGAGGTTGTGTTTTACCGATGGTACGGAAAACAGCTTCGCTCTGGATAGACCCCGCGGAATCCCATTGGTATTATGTATATGTGTCTATGGGAGTCCGCTTCAGGGTAGGTGTATTTGGTCTTAACCTGAGACTTGCATCGCTAGTACTTGCGACAATCGATATGCTTTTGTTTTGGTCGTCCAGGACTTTAACAGGTTCTAAGTACACCTCTTCTGGGTATATTGGGAATCGTAGTGTATTGGATGTGATGTCAAGACGGAAGTATCACTTCAGACATATGGAGATGATGATCACGCAGGGATTCAGAACCGATTCTCTATTGGGTTGCAACCATCGGGATAATATGACTAGGTCATGATTATCCGATAACAAATAGACTAGTTGCTAGTGATCCGATATATGCTTCGTACGGGGCAGACACTATTCCAGTCCCAGGCCTTGCATGTGACATCTGATACTGGATCACGAGATACACAATACTACATATACTACGCCTGACATAGATTATTTATTCCAGTAAGAATATTTCTGGAGAATTGGGTAGGCATGACGCTTTGCTAGAAGCCAACCTTGTCTCGTAAATCGGTAAGGACGTAGTACTAAGTACGCACGTGTTCGGATAGTCCGACGACCGTATTTAATGGCAACATATCTAGGGATATCTTGGGTCGCTTCCCGAAGATTCACCGATGACGTATGATTCGAGCATAATTAATCTGGGATTAATTGCGGAGAGACTTTATCTTGGATAAAGTACTATTTGAAGAGAGAGAAAGATTAATTTGGAATTAATCGACAAAATAATATATTCGATATATTAAACGAAAATGGATTTCGACGCGGAATTAAAATTAGATTTTAATTCGGGCAAACGAGTTAATTTAGAATTAATTCGTTAGCGACGTGAATAGTAATTTCGCTAGGCATAATTATTTAATTACGTCGCGACGGAAGTTCGTTAATTCGAAATTAGCGAAACCGAGCCCGGAAGTGTTTGCGGGCCCACTCGTATTTTGAATCAAGTAGGGCCCATAAGTCACATCGCGAGTCACATCACTTGTCACTTTAGTGATAGATGTCTTGTCACCTTTTTGGTGAGTGACATGCAGTCACTATTCATTATGGAGGTAGTTGTGAGCATTTAATGAAAATTTGGAGCCAAAATTTTGGATTTGACTTGGGAAGCATATACCAACTTTTGGTAATAGATTTTCATTATCTTTGTTTTTAGAAAACAAAAAGAAAACTCTCTCTCCCTTTTCTTAGAAAAACCGTGAACACAAAAAGGGAAAATTTGATTTTCTTTCTTCATTTTGCTAGCACAATCAAAGGATCAAACAAGGTGATATGAAAGCTTATCTTAGAGCATGGATTTCCATTAAAGCTTGGAGCTTGTAGATCATCTTCAACAAATCATCCTTGGCCGAATTCAAAGCTTGAAGGGAAGGAAAATTTTGTTGAGCATCACATCCAAACCGATCTTTGTAAGTATGTTTCCGCCATGCTTCTTAGTAGTATTCATTCTCATTTCTATGCTTATTATAATATTGGGACTAATCTAGAAACCCAACAATGGTATCATGGAGCAAGGTTTAAGCATGAAAATGATTAGGGTAAAATTTGGGTAAATTGATGTTGAGCATGTTTTGAATAAAATACTTGTTTGAGTATGTTTGTGGATGGATGACTTTGAGTTGTTTATGATCAATTTTGTGAAAAACAAATTGGATGAATTTTTCCCCAAAAATGAGGTTTGGCCGAATACTCCTTACATTTGCAAGTCATGGTATTTTTTTTTTTGATCATTGGATTAGTTGAAAAATGTGGGTAATGTTGATTTGTAATTCAATCGGATTGAAAATGAAATCGGACAAAAACATACCCTAATTGCCGTGAGCTTGTTGGCATGGAATGACTTGATTTCTTGATTCAAAATGTTGGACATAAGTTGAACAAAAGGAATACATGATTAATTGATTAAATTGTATTTTGGAAATATGGATTTAGTTAATTAATTGATGTATTACACTTTAATTAATTAAGTTATAAAATTTGGAATTTTAAAATTTGGTTAATTGGGCTTAATTTTGAATTGGGCTTGAAAATGTTATATTTGGGCATAATGGGCTTAGTTGGGCCAAGTTGGTTTAGGCCAATTGGATTGGATCCAAATTGGGCCTAAATCATTCCATTAAGTCCAAATGTAATAAATGGGCTTTAAAAGTTTAATTGGGCCTTATGGGCTAAAATTGTTTTCTTGGAAAATGAGGGTGATTCCTTAATTGGGCTTGGTAATTGGGTTTGACCCATATTGACCAAAGCTCATGCCTTATGAAATCAATTGAAGGCCCATCGGACTTTAATTAAACAAACATTGGATGTTAGTTGTGCTTTGAGACCCGATTAGATTGGATTTGGAATCTAAGTCATTAAAGCGCATTAAAAGTGTAGAAATTTAATTTGGAATTAAATAAATTGAATTAGTATTGAATACGACTTAAATTAGATTTAATGAGTAGTTCGATATAATTCAAGAATTCGTACTTTGAGTACTTATTCTCAAACGAGTTGGACTCGCGCAAAATCAAATCGTTGTTTGAACATTGGATGATCACATAATTCAAAGACTAATTAATTGGATTAGATTGGTTGAATTGCATGCTTTGAATGAATATATGGATGTGTTGAATGAATAGCGTATATCGGATGGATATTAGAAGGGAAAGGGCAATTTTAGAAATTGTTGAAAATTTGGAATTTATAAATTGGACCTTCGTGTCCAGCCTTATCTCTCATTATTTCTTTGTATTCTATTCTCACCTAATTCCCCTCAATGTAATGAGGTTTCTATTATTGTATTATGTAATTGGGTAGAAGTAAAATAGTGCTAGCCGGGGAGAGGAAAGAGAGTGATTTCTTCTAGGAACAAGTTGTTAAATATCTATCTGTATATCGTTATTAATTTACTTTCGCACCTTATTATGTGTTTAGAATGTATGTTTAAGGGTGTATGATGATGATACCTAAAAAAGATAATAAATTGGTTGCCAATTTACGCGAAAATCCTTCAATTTATATTAAGCGATATTTCCTTCCATTGAGTGATTCTTACTCAAGATCCAAGATTGGCATTGGCTTGTTGGCCAAAGTCAAGGCCTTTGTCATATCATGGATGTGTTTGAATCATGAAAGTTTTGTTCCATATCGGTGTCTTATCCAAGTTGTGATTTGTTGGCTAAAGTCAAGATCACTTCTTGTCTATCGAGATTGATTACGAAACTTTCCCATGTCAATGGGTCCCGCTTAATTGGAATTATTAAGCTTGTTGTGACAAAGCCAAGGATTAGTTGATTCAGAGGAAATAGGTTAGGAAAATACATTTGATATATTGGCATATATATTGTATATATGTTTTGGACTTGGACGTCCACCTACCAGATCTAGGAATTGGATGAGATCCAATTGATCTTCGAGATCTACCTAGTTAAATATCATACAGCTTGTTGGCCAAAGTCAAGGTTGTGCGTTATTTAACGGGATCCTATCCCACTAGGAAACTGGGTTTCCCGAGTACTCGACAGAGGGTTAGAGGCTCGCCAAAAAATAATGGGAGGCTAATATTGAACTTACAATTTCGTTCGAACACTTAGCTTTACGCGCTTTCAAATATTTCGTCAAAATTATTTTATTAGTTGGACTAATATATTGTTATTTTTCTTGTAACAGTTGGACTGTACCCTACATTGTTAATTGGATAATTAGATTATCGCAATTAAAATGACCGGAAAGAATTGTGTGCGTGACATTATCATGGGAGAAAATGTCTTCAACGGCACTAACTTCTCTGATTGGGAACTCATTCTAAGGATAGTCCATAGATCTGAGAGGCTTCTATATACTATAGAGAGACCTCTTGGGCCTAAGCCCAGTTCTGATCAGTTGCTCGAGCTAGATCTTTGGAAGACACATAATGATGACAATGCGACTGCTCAGTCAATTATGCTTGCTGCTATGACTCAGCAATTCCGTCGACAAAACAAGGGATTGGATCCCTATAACATGTTGGCGATGTTGCACGATTTTCACCGATCTAACCTTAGGTCGCAGCGATATGAGTTACAAAAGAAGCTCTTCTGTGCTCGGATGTCGGAGGGTACGTCTGTGGAACATCACGTGACACAGATGATTGCCGACATTGAGCAGCTTGGACAAATGGGGATTGTCTTTGAGATAGAGACCTCTATAGATTTGATCTTGTAGTCTCTCCCTGACACTTGGAGTGGGTTCATCATGAACTACAACATGATGAACCAAGAGCAGACTCTTGGAGAGCTGTTGTCCACGCTGCGTGAGGCAGAGAAGGAGCTACAAAAGGGCAAAAAGCGCGAGGCGTACTTTGCATCGACATCTCATTCATCGAGGGCTGGGCCCAAGGCGACTGGAGGTGTGAAAAAGAAAAATCATAAGAAGAAGGGCAATGGTAAGGCGTCAAAGGCTTCTGGGAAGCCAGAGGACAAGTCTCAGGATGTTTGCCTCCAGTGCGGGATGCGGGGTCACTGGAAACGTGACTGCCGCGAGAACAAGGTGGTCAAGAAGGAGATAAAGGCGGGCAAGGCACCGACCTCATGTATGTTTGTTATAGAAATAAACATGACTACTTCTAGTTTTAAAAATTGGATTTTTGATTCTGGTTGTGGTACTCACATTTGTACTGATGTGCAGGATCTGTGGATTAGCAGGAAACTGGCGTCATGGGAGATTGATCTGCATGTTGGAAATGGGAAATTTGTTGCCGTTTTGGCCGTGGGCACTTTTATTTTGGAACTGCCCTCGGGGCATGTACTTGAACTTTTGGACTGTTATTATGTACCTAGTTTGACTAGGAATATTATTTCTATATCTATGTTAACCCAATGTGGGTATACTTTTGTATTTCGAAACACTGGGTGTTTTATGTATAAAAATGATGTAGAAATTTGCACAGCTAATGCAAATAATGGTCTTTATATTTTGAATATAAATCAATCTCAACAATATTCTGTACCACAATCTTTGATTACACAAGGACCGCGTAGGTCGAAGGGAGTCAGGAAACAACCTGAGAGGTATGGGTTTCTGATCTCACCTCATGTAGATATTAATCTCATTGAGGATAACGAACCGGCTACGTATGAGGAAGTGATACAAGATATCAATTCCGCTTTATGGCAAGAGGCCATGAAGTCCGAAATGGATTCCATGTATACCAACCAAGTTTGGACACTGGTTGATGCACCAGAAGGCGTAAAGCCTATTGGATGCAAATGGGTCTTCAATAAGAAGACCGACATAGATGGAAACATACAAACGTACAAAGCTAGGCTTGTAGCGAAGGGGTATCGTCAACGACATGGTGTCGATTACGACGAAACTTTCTCACCCGTTGCCATGATTAAATCCATTCGGATAATACTTGCGATAGCTGCATATTTCGATTACGAGATATGGCAGATGAACGTCAAAACCGCTTTCCTTAACGGAAACCTTTTGGAGGATGTTTATATGCAATGGCCTGACGGTTTTGTCTTGCCGAGACTTGCAAACAAGGTTTGTCAGTTAAATCGATCCATTTATGGATTAACGCAAGCATCGCGTTCTTGGAACCAACGCTTTGATGAGATCATAAAAAAATATGATTTCTTTCAAAGTGAAGATGATCCTTGTGTATATAAGAAGGTTAGTGGGAGAGCACTGACATTCATTGTCCTTTATGTTGATGATGTATTGCTAATTGGCAATGACCTTCCCATGTTAACGTCAGTGAAAGCTTGGCTTCCATTGAAATTCTCTATGAATGATCTGGGAGAAGCAGCCTTTATTCTAGGAATAAAGATCTACCGGGATAGATCTAGAAAGCTGCTTTGACTCTCCCAGAGTACGTATATTGACAAAGTGTTGAAGAGATTCAACATGGATCAGTCTAAGAGGGGACTGTTGCCAGTGTCACATGGCATCACTCTATCTAAGGACATGTGTCCTACAACTCAAGATAAGAGAGACAATATGAGTCGGATACCGTTCGCCTCGGCAGTCGGATCGATCATGTATGCCATGATATGTATGCGACCTGATGTCTCATATGCTTTGAGCATGTGTAGTCCCTATCAGGCCGATCCAGGTGAAGGTCACTGGATGGCGGTTAAGAATATCCTTAAGTATCTTTGACGAACTAAGGATGCTTTCTTCATCTATGGAGATGGAGAACTTGAGGTAACTGAGTATACCGATGCAAGTTTCCAAACCGACAAAGACGACTGTAAGTCGCAATCTGTGTACATATTTTGTTTGAATAACGGAGCTGTAAGCTAGAAATCTTCCAAGCAAGAGACTGTTGCCGATTCAACAATAGAAGCGGAGTATATAGCTGCAGCTGAAGCAGCAAATGAGGCAGTTTGGATCCGAAAATTCCTAATTGGATTAGGAGTAGTTCCGTTAGCAGTTGAGCCCGTTCCATTGTATTGTGACAATAACGGGGCTATAGCGCAGGCTAAGGAACCGCGGTCTCATCAACGATCCAAGCATGTTCTTCGACGTTTCCATCTGATTCGTGAGATCATACATCATGGCGATGTGAAGATCGAGAAGGTCGCATCAAAGGACAATATTACAGATCCGCTGATGAAAGCCATTCCTCAGCAAAAGTTTGAGCGACATGTACATAGTTTAGGTATTAGATGCTTGAGTGACTGGCTATAGGGCAAGTGGGAGATTGTTGGATAGTTATGACCCATAGCGTCACTGTTTGTAAAAACATTGTGGTTTTGTACAAATTAACTATGTAGTAATGGAAATTGTCTTTTATCATTTCGTAATTAGATTACTTAAATGTGTGAATGATGAAAGTCCTTATGATTAGTTCCGGATTGAGATGATATGAGACAGTATCAATCCACGACGGTTTAATCATTAAATATCCCTAGTCGTAGTATTATCGAGACTGGACATTGATAATGCGGAATAGACTAGTATCGTACTTGTGCGTGTTATGGAAGCGTAACAACATAGTTCTCATAAATTTAAGTATTGGATACTTATGCAAGTGTGGTAGGAGGTTGTGTTTTACCGATGGTACGGAAAACAGCTTCGCTCTAGATAGACCCCTCGGAATCCCATTGGTAGTATGTAAATGTGTCTATGGGAGTCCGCTTCAGGGTAGGTGTATTTGGTCTTAACCTGAGACTTACATCGCTAGTACTTGCGACAATCGATACGCTTTTGTTTTGGTCGTCCAGGACTTTAACAGGTTCTGAGTACGCCTCTTCTAGGTATATTGAGAATCGTAGAGTATTGGATGTGATGTCAAGACAAAAGTATCACTTCAGACATATGGAGATGATGATCACGCAGGGATTCAGAACTGGTTCTCTATTGGGTTGCAACCATTGGGATAATATGACTAGGTCATGATTATCCGATAACAAATAGACTAGTTGCCAGTGATTCGATATATGCTTCGTACGAGGCAGACACTATTCCAGCCTCAGGCCTTGCATGTGACATCTGATACTGGATCACGAGATACGCAATACTACGTATACTACGCCTGACATAGATTATATATTCCAGTAAGAATATTTCTGGAGAATTTGGTAGGCATGGCGCTTTGATAGAAGCCAACCTTGTCTCATAAATCGATAATGACGTAGTACTAGGTACGTACGTGTTCGGATAGTCCGAAGACCGTATTTACTGCCAACATATACATGGATCTCTTGGGTCGCTTCCCGAAGATTCACCGATGACGTATGATTCGAGCATAATTAATCTGGGATTAATCGCGGAGCGACTTTATCTTGGATAAAGTACTATTTGAAGAGAGAGAAAGATTAATTGGGAATTAATCGACAAAAATAATATATTCGATATATTAAATGAAATTGGATTTCGACGCGAAATTAAAATTAGATTTTAATTCGGGCAAACGAGTTAATTTAGAATTAATTCGTTAGCGACGTGAATAGTAATTTCGCTAGGCATAATTATTTAATTACGTCACGACGGAAGTTCGTTAATTCAGAATTAGCGAAATCGAGCCCAAAAGTGTTTGCTGGCCCACTCACATTTTGAATCAAGTTGGGCCCACAAGTCACATCGCGAGTCACATCACTTGTCACTTTAGTGATAGATGTCTTGTCACCTTTTTGGTGAGTGACATGCAGTCACTATTAATAATGGAGGTAGTTGTGAGCATTTAATGAAAATTTGGATCCAAAATTTTGGATTTGACTTGGGAAGCATATACCAAACTTTTGGTAATAGATTTTCATTATCTTTGTTTTTAGAAAACAAAAAGAAAACTCTCTCTCCATTTTCTTAGAAAAACCGTGAACATCAAAGAGGGAAAATTTGATTTTATTTCTTCATTTTGCTAGCGCAATCAAAGGATCAAACAAGGTGATAGGGAATCTGATCTTAGAGCATAGATTTCCATTAAAGCTTGGAGCTTGTAGATCATCTTCAAAAAATCATCCTTGGCCGAATTCAAAGCTTGAAGGGAAGGAAAATTTTGTTGAGCATCACATCCAAACCGATCTTTGTAAGTATGTTTCCGCCATGCTTCTTAGTAGTATTCATTCTCATTTCTTTGCTTATTATGATCTTAGGACTAATCTAGAAACCAAACAACAAGTACTTTGGTGACGCTCTTCCGATTAGTGTATGGTCAAGAGGCTGTGCTTCTAGTGAAAATGAATATTGAGTCTACCAGGGTGATGCTGCAAGACAAACTGGCACGGGAAGACTACGATGAGGCAATGATCCAGAACTTGTTGGAATTGGACGACATCAGATCTGATGCGCTAAATCATCTAGAAGCACAAAAGAGAATGATAGTCAATGAATACAACCTCAGAGTAATGGCTAAATCGTTCAGGGAGGGCGAATGAGTGTGGAAGACTGTGTTGCCACTTGGTTCTAAGGACCCAGCGTATGGCAAATGGTCTCCAAATTGGGAAGGCCCATTCATGGTAAAAAACATATTGCCAAACAGAGCTTATCATCTATAAGACTTAAACGGAAGGGTGCATGCAAGAGCGATAAACGACAAATACTTAAAGAAATATGTGCCCTCATTATGGGAGCACGAAAACGTACAAAAAATAATGAAACAATAATAAGTTCTCATTAAACATGGATGAAAACGTCCTACAAATACAAAGGATAAACGATACAACGTCTTCCAAAAGTATCACTTTGGGCCCAAAGACCGCCGAAAATCCCCAGGCAACTCCTTAATGGCCGAGAGCGTCTCCCTCCTTAGACGTCATTCGTCCTGTATTTCCATACCCACTGCATCCAAATCGGCCAGGCTTTTCTCAAAATTGATGCGGGCCAACCCTTCATACTCTGCCATGGATTTGTCCATTTCCTCTACTTGAGTAACGAGGGTCCTCCTCTTAGCCTCTTTCCTCATTCGGCTTTCCTCAAAAAGACGCTGCATCTCTTTCAGCTGTCGCTCCAGGTCTAGGAATACCGATTCCTCGGTCACCATTTCTTCTGTAGTCTCCCTCAGGGTCTGATTTAGCGCCTCGAGAGAACCACAAAGCGTTTCCTTCCTCATCACAGAAGAGTGAAGCCCGACCCTCTGGCTGTGCACATTGCGATAACGAGAGAGAAGGTTTGCTATACCATCTTGCATCTCTTGGAGGAAAAGTCGATCATCAACAGATATTAGCAAGGTAGGGAGGGCCAATAGTCGGTTTAGTTTAGAGGAACATTTGTCCAGTTAGAGCACGTTCTCAAGCAGAGCGGCCTGGTTAACCTCCAGTGCAACAAAGGAAGCGTATTGACCAAGGATCTTCCGAAGACCCTCCAAATCCGTGTTGGCGCTGACTGAAGGTGAGGAAGGCCGAAAAGAAGCAAAGGACAATCGTCCAAAATGGTCCAAAGTGCTCTTGATCGGATGCCTGTATACAAAGAAGGAGTTAGCAAAATGAGCCAAAACCACGAGCCAAAAGAAAGGGGAGAAGGGCTTACCATCCCAGAAATAGAATCAGAAGGCTGATCCATCAGTGCCTAGAGTGCTTCAGCTGCGGGCTGTGCTGACTCTTGTTGAGATGAAGGACCTGGGGATGATGAATGCTGGGGGACAAGAGTCGACGGCGATGCAGCCTAAGGAGAAGAAGGCCGTGCAGGAGAATTCATTGGCAAAATAAGAGACTCAGCCTGATGGGGCAACGGTTGCTCAACAGCGGCCGACACTTGGACTGTTTGAGCAGGAGTGGTGAAAATAGCAATCATGAGAGCCGAAGATGACGACTGCTCAGGCTCAAAGGACTCCACTTGAGAAGAAGAAAGCATAGAAGCCGAAGACGACGGCTGTGCTAAGGCCGAAGCTTGACGCGCGAAAGTGCTTGGGGATGCTGCTTCTGGCATTGAATGTTTTGGCACTGTAGTCGACCGAACATCTGCAAGAGAATCAGAGTCGGATGAATCAGAAATATAAATGATTTCATCTTCTTCGTAAATACGACGAAGTACATCTTATTTATACATATACCAAGCCTCCACTAATGACTCCAATTCGGCCAAACTATAAAGGCTGTCCACGTCTCTATAACTCCCTCTAAGTCCCGAGGCAGACATCATACGTACCAAGGGGTAAAGCTACTTAAGGTGACACCAAAGAGACCCAATCGGCCAAATAGGCTTTGGCACTTCACCCTCATCATCCGGATCCTGCACGATTGGTACAGAACCGTCCGAAGAGAAGCGCTCAAATGGGGAATGATCACCAGGAATTTCCTAAACTCTTAGACGCGAATGGCCAGACTCAACAGATGGCTCCGTACCTTGGGGGTCGGCTCCAATTGCACCTCACTCTATTGGAAATTGCTCCATGATGGGACCTTCGGCAGTGTCATCCTCGTCAGAGGGAAATTGAAAAACCGGCATCCCTGCAGGTCCCGCTCCCTCGCCTCCGCCCACAGGAGCTTCAGCCTCCAGAATTCGCGCCGTTTCAGGAACTGCGGAAGGCGGATCAATCTTGAGAGCCTGCACAAAAAATGCACACAGTTATGATATCAGTATACCTCAACCTGTATGAATGCAAAAGAAAGCAGGTCTCAAGCTCATACCTTAGAGCGACGGACGAGTGAAACGTTCGAATCAGAACTTCGGCTGGGAGAAGGCTACTTCATTTTAGCAAGCTTTATGCTCTTGGGCTTAGACGCCTCAGCTACCTTCTTCGACCCCGACGGCTCAGGAGATTTGGGGGACAAAGGAATAAAAGAAAACATCCTCGCAGGAGGCAAAGAAAAATATCGTTCATGGGTCGATGGCCAGAAACTGTCAAAGTAAGGATGAACGGATGTACAAAGAGCGAAATGAGCTATGACAAAAGTAGACAGCGAAGAGCGAGTCTCCACCAAAGAGTCCTCAACTTCAGAAACAGAAAATACCTTAAAACGGTCTGATGACGCAGAATATTAATGAAAGAAAGCAAGAGGCAACCCTTGGATGAGGCCAAATTGACGGGCGACGAAGTTGGGTGAATACGCCTCCACTCCAGCCTTGCCACTGGCCCCAGTCAAGATGTCATGAACCAGGTCGCGACTGCATAAAAACTTACACCATATGCGAAGACCTGATTCGTCCTCTTTCGAAAGAGGAAGGTCATGGACGAAAGACGGATTGTTCGACACTGTAAAAGGGAAAAAAGAGGGAACCTAAGGAAGAGTATAAAAATAATCAAAGGTGGCACGAGGAAGGAAAGAAGACGGCCTAAGATGAGCAAAGAGAAGGCCGGCACAAGAGTAAGGATGGTCGAATGAATTGTACCAAAAATAGGAAAGTAAGCTCTCAACCAAAGTTGGACGATCCACAAGGGACCAGAAGCAATAGGTGATGACCCCGACCGAAGTTGCTTTTGAAGGACGGCCAGCCCCTGATACATGGCGGTAAGAAGAAAAGATGCCAAGTCTAAATGACGGCCATGGGCGAGATCAGAAGAAATGGGGAGGTAGCCCGCCACAAGTTTTTGGCTGGGTGCACAAATGATATATTTGCACAGCCAAAATGAAGGAAGGGTGTACGCTCTAGCATTGAAACCGTACCACCATTTCGAATATGTGCAAAGAAGAGAAGAATAGGATGAAAAGGAGGAATGACCCATTGAAGGAGAGGGAAAACGAAACTTTGTGGAGGCCGAAATGGTCGCTCGGAGAGGGGTCAGACCAGTAAGAGAACCAACATCACGAAGGGTGATAGTAAAGGGCCTGACCGGAAAAATGAATACATTGTACTCGAAAGACCAAAAGAGTAAGGAAATGGGAAACAAGTTGCGATCAAAAGCCGGCAGGGACAACGAAAGCTCAATGAGAGGAAAAAGATGGTGTTTGTTTAAAAAGGCACGGGTATCCGCATGTAACAGCATATGTTGATACCAGGCTTCGAAAGCTGTATCGGGCTTCGGCCAGGTGCGAATCGGATTGGACTGAGCAAGGACAGAAATGTTGAATGGTTTAGAAAACGGAGGGCTAGAAGAAGAGGGAAATTGCTGAGCCAACGGGGCCATTGCGATAGCCTTATCATAAATGAAGATGGGGCCAAGAGCGCATCAGCCGAAATCCTCATTGAGAGTGTGAAGGCCAAAGATGCTCACAGAAGAATCTTCCAATGCCAACTTATAATCAACGAAAGTTGAGTCGCTAGTTTTGGGAAAAGAGGAAGAAGAAGCCATTGATGACAAAAGATCAAGGAAGTAGTAAAAGAGAGTTTGCAGAAAGAGTTGAGGGTATAGCGAGAAATAGAAGGGGATGAAGCCTTATGAATAGACGAAGGGTTTAACCTGGGACAGCTGTCGCAACATGAATCGTCGAGGAGTGAAAGCAGTGGGAAAACGGAAAAGGATAGAAAGTTTCCCTAGACAGGTGTTCAAATGCAACTCGCTGCACAAGTGACGTGCGACGGAAGGAAACACAGAAGTGACGTAAAAAACAGCTTTTAAATGGGCCTTATAATGAAACGTATAGGAAAGGGCCGCACATTTATTGCAGATATGATGGGTTTGCGTAGAACTCTAAAGGACGGCCCGAAAAACTACAGGGCGAAGAGTCTAACCCAGAATTTACTTCGCTCGACCTCGCTACTTCGGCCCCCAGCAGATCGGCCGAGCCTCAAAATCCTAGCATCGGTCTTCAGAATCGGCTAACATGTGTCAACACTACACTTTCCAGAGGTGTCGCCCAAGCTTTCTCCATTATTAACACAAGTAGTGAAGACTGATATGACAAGACCATCAACCCACGGGCTTACTTTGGCAGAGGACCAGACTTTGGGCAGGAAGCCCCTCCAATCAATCAGACAGCACGTGGAAAAAACCCTTCACGTGAAAACAGTACCATGGCTGGGGAAATCCAATTGATCAGACAGTACGTGAAAAAACCCTTCACGTGACAACAGTACCATGGCTTGGGAGTATATAAAAGGGGGAAAATGAAAAGGCAATTTTGCAAGGTCTCATAACCACCTATTTAAAGGCCAACCTTACTAACCAGACTCTCCATAGTCAAACAGAGTCCCAAAAATGAGAAGGAAAAGATCGAAAGAGGCAGAGCAGAGTTGGAAAAAGGAAAAACTCTGTATAAAACATAGACCACCGGAGGTGGAAGCTTCTCTTTAGTAAGGTGTGAAATGTAATGTAAGAAGACTCGCTAACGGCCATCCACACGATGTAAGGTGTGAAATGAAATGTAAGTTTGTGGATGGGCTGCGTCCGTTAGCGACAAATTGTTCGGGGTCCTCTGTGTGGAAGGTACTGCACCTCCCGAGTTGCGAATGGGTTATGCTCGTTAACAACACCTTGCCTGAGCTTCTCTATGCGGAGCATGCTGCTTACCTGGGACTTCGGATTCTATAGACTGGGTATTGCCGAATGATGGGCCGGTCGAAGGCAGAAACGGGTGATCATACAAGTTTCTATCACTCCAATACATACACCATTTCGTCTTCTCCGACCAAAAATTCGCTCCTCATATTCTATTGACTAGGGGAGATTCTATAGACTAAGGGATTAGCCGAATGATGGGCCGGTCGATCAAAATGGGCTAGCTGAGGGCGAAAGGGAATGTCGGTCAGAACGACCCTCGGTTGGTGTAGTGGTCTTCCCTGAAATGGGGAAAGAACGAACCGGGATAGAAGACTAAAAAATTCACCTCGATCTTCACTTCCAGTGCAATCAAGGTAAATTTGGGGGACAATTGTTAACAAACCAAAATCTCCACCATAGAACGAAATCACCCTGGGACTAAAGAAATAGCGAACGGAAGACGGGCGATGGACCGAAGGGCGACAAAGAGCTTGGGGCGACCGGACCAGTGGTTAGGATGAAAACCCATGATGCGGTTGCGGTTAGGACGAAAACCCATGATGCGGTTACTTCCACGATCATAGCAGTTGGACAGTTTTCCTCCACAACCAAGCAGTTGAGATGCGCAGTTCAGCGGTTACAGGCACGATCCAGCAACTGCAGGGAGATACTGGAACCGCCTAAAACGATTGACAAACTTCACTATAAAAGCTTATCTATACCAAGAGAGAAAGCCCCGATCAAATGAAGACTCAAATGAGCATATTTATATTTTTCATTTCTTAGATTGTAACCTTAGGACTGTAATTTGTGTGCTTGCGCCCCTTGGAGGCTTATTCACTTAATCAAACACCCATTTCTAGGACATTGTCTCAGGAGGTTTGAACCTTACACGCTCTTCTTTCTTCACGCATAAAAATTGTGCAAACAGAGTGTAATGATGCATAAGACAGATTGAACGAAGGATTGGATTTTTGTGGTCTTATAGGCTTCGTATGAAATCTGTAAATGTATATGTTGTATAAAGGAAATAATTTGGGAGTAAATGGGCCTACTAAGTACACCCCACTGGATAACTAAATACATCTAAGTCCACTAAAACCTAAATAAAACATGATTACTAGCCTAATTAAGGCTAATAATAATAATGATAATAAATCAAGCCCAAGTCCATCACAATTTTCAGCCCAATAAAAGAGAGTTGAAGACTAATATAGATTTGTCTACATTTCTAACTTTTAAACACACAAAATAATAATGATAAAAACAAGCCTAACGAAATAACACCATAACTTACTTTCTCTGCCATGGTCGAGAGTTGAGGAAGTCAAAATGGGGTGTTTGCGCAATTTTTATGCATGAAGAAAGAAGAGTGTGTAAGGTTCAAACCTCCTGAGACAAAGTCCCAGCAGGGGGTGTTTGATTAAGTGAATAAGCCTTCAAGGGGCTCAAGCGCACAAATTACAGTCCTAAGGATTACAATCTAAGAAATAAAAAATAAAGATATGCTCATTTGAGTCTTCATTTGATCCTGCTTCTCTCTTCGTGTTGGTGAGCTTTTATAGTGAAGCTTGTCAACCATTTTGGGCAGTTCCAGTATCTCCCTGTAGTTGCTGGATCGTGCCTGTAACCGCTAAGCTGCGTGTCTCAACTACTCGGTTGTGGAGGGAAAACCGTCCAACTGCTGTGATCGTGGAAGCAACTGCATCACGGATTTTCATCCTAACCGCTAATTCGGTCGTCCCAAGCTCTCTGTCGCTATTCGCTCCATCGTCCTTCCTCCATTCGTTCTTTCCTTCGTTCTAGGGCGATCTCGTTCCAGGGTGACATCATTTCCTCTGTCAACAATTGTCCCCCAAATTTACCTTGATTGAACCAGAAGCGAAGATCGAGGAGAGTTTTTTCCGTCTTCCATCGACGAAAAGGCGTATAGATTGGAATGATAGAAATTTGTATGGTCATTCCTCTTCGCCCTCGAATAGCCCATCACTCGGCCAATCCCTCAGTTCAGAGAACCTATGGAATCGGGTTCGCAGCACTCTCCGCGTAGAGAAGCTGAGGCCAGCCGCTGTCAATGACCGTAACCCATCCGCAACCGGGAGGTGCAATACCTTCCACAAAGAGGACCCTGGACAATTGTCTCTAACGGACGCAGCCCATCCACAATTTACATTTCATTTTACACCTTACGCGTGTGGATGGCCGTTAGTGAATCCTTTTACATTATATTTTACACCTTACTAAAAGGAAGCTTTCATTTCTGATGGCCTATGTTGCATGTAGATCTTTCCTTTTTCCCGACTCTGTTCTGCTTCACCCGATCTTTTCTTTTTTATCTTAGGGAGTCCGCTTAGTTACGGAGGGCCAAGCTTCGATGTTTTGAGTAAGGTCGGCCCTTAAATGGGCGGTTGGGAGACCTTGCAAGTTACTTCTTCAACCTTCCTCTTTTTATGCACTCCAAAGCCATGATATTGTTCTCCCGTGAAGGGCTTTTCCATGTGTTACCTGACTGATTGGGGGGCTCCCAGCCCTAGGTCTGGTTTTTTACCGAAAGTAAGCCTGCGGCCTAATATTCTTGTCACATCAATTTTGTCTTTACTGCTTGTGCCAATAATGGAAACAGCATGGGCGATGCCTCTAGAGGATGTAGTATTGACATCTGTCCTTGACCGATATTGGAGGTCGATGCTA
The DNA here is from genome assembly GCA_019454045.1 of Zanthoxylum bungeanum. Classification (NCBI taxonomy): domain Eukaryota; kingdom Viridiplantae; phylum Streptophyta; class Magnoliopsida; order Sapindales; family Rutaceae; genus Zanthoxylum; species Zanthoxylum bungeanum. The sequence goes on from SKCR01047531.1 coordinate 25,795, forward strand.
AGATTTTGAGGTTCGGCCGATCTGCTGGAGGCCGATGCCGTAAGGTCGAGCGAGGGAAAACCCGAGGCGGAACTCTTCGCTCTGTAATCTGTCAGGCTGCCTTTTAGAGTCCTACGCGAACCCATCACTTCTGTAATAAACACGCGGCCCTTTCCTATATGTTTCATCATGAGGCCCATTCAAGAGCCGTTTAAAATGGCGGGCACTCGCTCTTGGATCTCTTCTTTTGTTATTACTCATTTTTCTCCTTGCACGTATGTTCACTCCTCTTTTGATCGTTTTTGGCCACCTGCCCGTGAATGATTTTTCTCTTTGCCTTCCGCGAGAGTCTTTTCTTCCATTCCTTTGTCCCCCAAGTCTTCTGAGCCGACGGGGTCAAAGAAAGCACCTGGAGTGTCCAAGCCCAAGAAAATAAAGCTCGCTAAAAGGAAGCAGCCTTCCCCCAGTCGTAGCTCTGATTCGGACGTGCCGCTCGTCCGTCGCTCTAAGGTATGAGTTTCAGACCAGTCTTCTTTTGTACATGACTTTGATGTACTCTGAAATCATGATTGTGTATCTTGCGCATGCGTTTAGGATTGAGTCGCCTTCTGCAATGCCCGAAACAACGTGAACTCCGAGGGCCGAAGCTCCCATAGGCCGAGGCGAGGAGGTGAGACCTGCAGAAACCGGTCGTTTAGTTTCCCTCTGATGAGGATGAAGCGGCCGAGGGTCCCATCATTGAGCAATTACCAGGAGAGGGTGGTGCAGTCGGAGCCAATCCCAAGGTACATAGCCATATATTGAATCTAGCCGTTCGCGTCCAAGAGTCGAGGAAATTCCAAGAGACCATCCTCTATTTGAGTGCTTCTCTTCAGACGGTTCTGTACCAATTGTTCAGGATCCGAATGATGATGCTGAAGTGCCAGAGCCTACTTGGACGACTGGGTCTCTTTGGCACCACCTCAAACAACTTTATCCCTTAGTACGCTGATGTCTGCCTCAGGGCTTAGATGGAGTTATAGGGACGTGTACGATCTTTATAGTTTGGCCGAATTGGAGTCATTAGAGGAGGCTCGATCTATGTACAAAAATGACATACTTCATCGCATTTACGAGGAGGAGGGGGTCATTTACATTTCTGATTCGTCTGATTCTGATTCTCTTGCAGATGCTCGGCCAACTACTGCGCCGCAATGCTGAATGCCAGAAGCAGTATCTCCAAGTACTTCTGCACACCAGACTTCGGCCTTTGCGCAGCCATCATCTTCGGCTCCTCCGCCCTCTCCTTCTCGAGTGGAGTCTCATATGCCGGAACAGCCGCCCCCTCCGGCTCCCATGATTTCTTCTTTCGCAGCTCCTGTTCTGACAGTCCAAGTGCTAGCCGCTTCTGAACAATCATCGCCCCCTCGGTCTGAGTCTCCCGTCTTGCCATAAAGTTCTCCTGCCCGGCCATCTCCTCCTCAGGCCGCATGGCCACTGGCTCTTGTCCCCCAACATCCATCATCCTCAGATCTTTCATCTCAGCAAGAACTAGCACAGCCACAAGCTGAGGCATTTGAGGCATTGGTGGATCGGCCTTCTAGTTCTGGTTCTGGGGTGGTAAGTCCTTCTCCCATTTCCTTTAGCTCATGGTCTTAGTTCATTTTGCTAATTCCTTCTTCATGTGCAGACATCCGACCCAATGCTGCAATCGGTCCAGAACATTTTGGACCGCTTTGGGCGATTGTCCTCTTCTTCTTTTTCGGCCTCCTTTGCCTTCGGTCAACACCAGTACATACCTTGATGGCCTTCGGGAGATTCTTGGTCAATACGCTTCCTTTGCTGCACTGGAGGTTAGTCAGGCCGCTCGGCCAGGGAAAGTCTTTCAATTGGACAAAAACTCCTCTGAATTAAGACGGATATTGGCCCTCCATGCCTTGCCCATATCGGTTGATGATCGGCTTTTCCTCCAAGAAATGTAGGACGACATAGCAACCATTCTCTCTCGGTATCGCAATATGCACAACCAGAGGGTTGGCTTCGCTCCTCTATAATGAGGAAAGAAACGCTCCGTGGTTCTCTTGACGCCCTTTATCAGGCCCTGAAGGAGACTACAAAAGAGATGATGACTGAGGATTCGGCCTTCCTGGACCTGAAGCGACATTTATAAGAGATTCAGCGTCTTGTCGAGAAAGCCGTATGAGAAAAGAGGCTAAGAGGAGGACCATTGCTACTCAAGTAATGAAGATGGACGAGTCTTTGGCATAGTATGAAGGTTTGGCCAGTATAAATTTTGAGAAAAGCTTGGCCGATTTGGATGCGGTGGGTTTGGAGATACATGACGAATGACGCTTGAGGAGAGAGACACTTTTGGCCATTAAGGAGCTGCCCGGGGTTTTCGGGCCAAAATTAATGATTTTTAGGACGTTTTCGTCCGTAATTAATGAAAATACATTATTATTCCAGTGCATTTTGTACATTTTCATGCTCCCACAAAGAGGGCACATATCTGTAGGACACAGAACTTGACGACGCTGTTCTAGTCTCGCGGCATAGTTGGGAGTACGAAATAACATGGAGTCGCCACCGCGTGTGAACCGGGACAAAGATTTAAGGCCGCACTCACCCCTCGTAAGGGAAGACCTCAAACCGTTGGGTTCAAAATGGTCCCTTACTTATGTCACTTGTAATGATGTGATTTGTGCAATAAACTAACCGAATCTACTTAACATGTATGCTCAAAGGTAACCTACAGATAAGTCCGCATGCATAATAATAACAATGAAAACCTATATCTAAGTTCGCATACTTCAAAGTAAGTTGTCATAACGGCAAACACGCAATAACATATAATCATCACACAAGCATGCTCAATTATCTAATGCAGAAAATAAATAAGAATCTAAGCATAAATATAAATTAAATCTCTAATGTGAAAACAACCTAATCATGTATAAAGAAAGAAATTTCTATCGACTAAATCATGCTTAAGATAAATAACATGCTAACAACCTAATCATGCTCGAATACAATTTTGGATGAAACGAAATACGTGTCTCTCAAGTGGTATGTGGCATTGTAACCCGAGTGCAAACCGTAATACCGTCCATTCGGAATCGGCTACGGAATTTAGTCGTCCGAGTTTCCATCCGATATACCACAAAAGAGACACACACATTCCGTTAATCCGGAATTCACATCATGCCTCAATAAACGACTCTCATGCGATAATATATTAAAATAAATAAGAGAAACGAAATATAATAAGTAAAAAGGTGCCCTCAGGTCTAACCTCTTTTTTCGTCTCTCGAAAGCGCGTTACACGGCCGTCGAAAGGGAGAATGCTCTGCAACTTTTTTGGTTCACTAATCCAACGTTTTTCCTCGCTGTTCCACTGTTTGGGCTGCTGTTTTCACTCCATTTCGCTGCTGTTTTGCTGCTGTTTTTGGTCACTATTTTTTGGAAATTTAGGGACTGTTTTGGGTTAATTCGGGGACAGTTTTGGGTTAATTCGGGGACTGTTATGGGTTTGTTTTTGTGCGTTGATGAAAGGTCTGATTTGGCTATTTATTTTGGCTTGGGGGGATGTAGTGCGATGACTGTGTGTGTGAGGGTGTGGTTGTGTGCTGCTGATTACGTGAGTGTAATGTGAGTGTGTGCTGTTTGAGTGATGATGGCGTGGGTGATTTGTGAGTGTGTGCTGTTTGAGTGATGATTTGCGTGAAGTTGGCAATTTTTTCGATGTGGGACAGGCTAGTTGAATGGGTGTTATTGGTCCGTGTATCTAGGGTTTGTTGTTTTGTGGAAGGAGAGTAGTCAAGGCTAATGTGATTTGCGTGGGTGTGTGCGTGGTTAGGTGGCTTTCGTTAAAGGACTGGTGAGGGTTGCGTGGCTAGGTGAAGCGGTGAGGGTTGCGTGGCTAGGTAAAGCAGTGAGGGTTTATGGCAGAATGTGAGGGGAATTTGTGGTGTGTTTTCTTCGATGAGGGGCTGAATGTGGCTTGCTGGATTACGTGAAGCGTGAGGAGGGTGAGGCAGTGAGTGGATGGTGCAGGTGGCATGGAATAAGGCAGGGGCAATAAGGGCTGCTGAGAGTTGAAGGTTTGTACGTGTTTGTGAGAGTGAGACATGAAGGATGGCAGGCTGTATTAGGGTTTATTTGGTGGGTACGTGAGCTGGCTTCTTTGAGAGAGGAACTGCTAGGTTATTTGTTGATTTAGTGGATGAAGAGAGGAGATGCGTGTCGAGTGTGGGCTGGGGGTTATTTTCTTTTGTTGAATGTGTGGGTTAAGGGTTTTTTTTATAGGTCAATGGATGGGGTTTACCTTGTTGGAGAAGGAATAGAATTTGTGTATTAATTTGGAGATATTTTTAAGTATTATGTGATAGGGAAAATCTTTAATTAGGGGAATTGATTTGATTTATTCTTTTTAATTAAGGATATGATTTATTTAAATTGGTAGGTGATTTAATTAAATTAGGAATGTGATTTATTTATGGAATGTTATTTATGGAATTTAATTTGAATCTTTTAATTTGGGAAAAGAATTTAATTTGTGACATGTGTTTTAATTTAATTTAATTGGATTTATTTAGTTTAGGAATGTGATTTAATTTAATTTAATTTAAGTTTAATTTAATTGGTTTTAATTTAATTTGTGACTTGCATTTTAAATGTTTTAATTATTTTAGATTGGGCTTGTTGTGTTTAAAAACAGAGGTCCAACAAGCGAACCCAGAGCGAAACAAGCGAGTTAAATCTGACAAAATGCTAATTTCCAACTTTACCCTTCCAACGTCTGTTTCCCGCGGCTTTCACAACTAAAGAGGTAGTGTCTCCATACGAGACTCATCATCAGGCTTATATGCAAAAATATAGTGCCTACAGTCGCCCCCACTTTGATGGGACTTGTGCAGTGTGTGACAATGACAATCCTATCAAAGTTCGTGCAATGCATTTTTACTTACCAGGCTCGCCAGCTGCCACTTGACTTGCCTGTTGTGTTGAACTGAATTGATGATAATGCAGTGGGCCCTCAACCCTGGGACGCATCCCGGAACTGCAACTGATGTGGGGGCCCTCAACCCTGAGCCACATCCTAAAAGTGATGATGAATGAATTCTTAGCTCGCCAGCTGCCACCTGACTTGACTGTTGTTTTGAACTGAAATGATATGATGGCGAGGTGCCTCGACCTCTGGGCTTTGTTCTCGAACCACCGAATGTGAACTGTACTGATGATGCAGTGGGCCCTCGACCCTGGGAGGCATCCCGGAACTGCAACCGACAACAGGGGCACCTCGACCCAATACCGCTGACAAAATTGGCCTCGCTCTCAAACTGATAATGTAGTGGGTCCTCGACCCTGGGACGCATCCCAAAACTACTACTAATGATGTAGTGGGCCCTCAACCCTGGGACCCATCCTGGAAAAACAACCTACAACGGGGGCACCTCGACCCAATACCGCTGACAAAGTGGGCCTCGCCCTCAAACTGATGATGTAGTGGGTCCTTGACCCTGGGACGCATCCCGGAACTGCTACAGATGATGTAGTGGGCCCTCGACCTTGGGACGCATCCCGGAACTGCTACAGATGATGTAGTGGGCCCTCGACCTTGGGACGCATCCCGGAACGCAACCGACAACGGGGGCACCTCGACCCAATACCGCTGAAAAAGTGGGCCTCGCCCTCAAATTGATGATGTAGTGGGTCCTCGACCCTGGGACGCATCCCGGAACTACAAATAATGATGCAGTGGGCCCTCGACCCTGGGACGCATCCCAAAACTACAACTGACAATGGGGGCACCTCGACCCTGGGCACCTTGACCCAATACCGCTGACAAAGTGGGTCTCGCCCTCAAACTGATGATGTAGTGGGTCCTCGACCCAAGGACGCATCCCGGAACTACTACTGATGATGCAGTGGGCCCTCGACCCTGGGACGCATCCCGGAACTGCAACCGACAACGGGGGCACCTCGACCCAATACCGCTGACAAAGTGGGCCTCGCCCATAAGCTGATGATGTATTGGGTCCTCGACCCTGGGACACATCCCAGAACTACAACTATTGATGCAGTGGGCCCTCGACCCTGGGACGCATCCCGGAACTGCAACCGACATCGGGGGCACCTCGACCTAATACCGCTGAAAAAGTGGGCCTCACCCATAAGCTGATGATGTAGTGGGTCCTCTACACTGGGATGCATCCCGGAACTACAACTGATGATGCAGTGGGCCCTCGACCCTGGGACGCATCCCGGAACTGCAACTGACAATGAGGGTACCTCGACCCTAGGCACCTCGACCCACTACCGCTGACACAGTGGGCCTCGCCCTCAAATTGATGATGTAGTGGGTCCTCGACCCTTGGACGCATCCCGGAACTACAACTGATGATGCAGTGGGCCCTCGACCTTGGGACGCATCCCGTAATTGCAACCGACAATGTGGGCACCTCGACCCTGGGACGCATCCCAATACCGCTGACAATGGGGGCCTCGCCCTCAAACTGATGATGTAGTGGGTTCTCGACCCTGAACTGGTACTGATACGGGCCTTGCCCTCAACTGATACTGATGTGGGCCTTGCCCCAAACTGATACTGATGTGGGCCCCGCCCCCATACTAATACTGATGTGGGCCTCATCCCAAACTGATACTGGTGTGGGCCTCGCACCCAGATTGATGCTGATGTGGACTTTGCCCCAGACTGATACTGATGCGGCCCTTGCCCCCAAACTCATCCTGATATGGGCCTCGCCCCAGATTGATACTGATGTGGGCCTCGCCCCCAGACTGATACTGATGTGGGCCTCACCCCAGACCGATACTGATGTGGGCCTCGCCCCTAGACTGAAAATGATGTGGGCCTCGCCCCCAGACTGAAACTGATGTGGTCCTCGCCCCAAACTAATATGGGCCGCGCCCTACACTGATACTAATGTGGGCCTCGCCCCCAGATTAATGCTGATGTGGACCTCGCCCCCAGACTGATACTGATGTGAGCCTCGCCCCAGACTGATACTGATGTGGGCCTCGCCCCCAGACTGAAACTGATGTGGGCCTCGCCCCGAACTGATATGGGCCTCGCCCCAAACTGATACTAATGTGGGCCTCGCCCCAAAGCTGATACTGATGTGGGCCTCGCCCTTGAACTGATACTGACGTGGGCTTCGCCCCCAAGCTGATACTGATGTTGATATGGGCCTCGACCCTGGGACTCATCCCCAGAACTGAAATTGATATGGGCCTCAACCCTGGGATTCCTTCCTGGATTCACTCCAAAACTCTGACGATGTGGGCCTCGAACCTGGGATTCATTCTCGGATTTCCAAAACTCTGACGATGTGGGCCTCGACCCTGGGATTTATTCCCGAAACTGATGATGCAATGTTGTTATTTCTGGTGGGCTTGTCTTTGCCGCTTTCTCTTTTTCTTCTTTTGAAACCTGTGAATACAAAACAAAACAAACACAAAAAGGGAATGCAAAATATGTTTCGTGTATGAATGCATGCATGAATAAATTTCCTATTCCATTGGGTTTGGTCTTCCACCAATTCTCCAAGTGATTGCTCAGTCTTCTCTCTGGTCTCATGACTCAATATCTTGTTATGTCTCGGATTCGCGAGGTGGTAGACTAGTCGCCCCCAGTCTTGGTTTAGCTTTCTATTGTCCGCTGTTTGCACTTGGTCAAGATGAACCACATGGTGGGGCCTTCCATATCATCATACTATATTACATATTACGAAATAGTCACAATAATTATACATATCATTTTCCTCAAAGAATGCTCAGTAATGAAATCAGAGAACCTTCAAAACACTCAAAGCAACTCAAATCCAAGTCTTTGAATAAATGATCTAAGCCAGACTCAAAGTGTGTGTGTGCAAAGGTTCCTTTGCAGATTCATCCCCAGGTAAGCCAACTCAATGATTTCGTTTCAAAAATCGGGATCGATGGGTCAAACCAACCTAGATGTCTCAATTATGCCTGCAGTTGCTTTTCTGTGCTCAATGTGGTATGGTTTTCTTTCTATTTTGTCTTTTTTTTTTTCTTTTCATTTTGAACTTTTTTTTTCTTTTTTTTTCAACACACCTACCCTTTAAGGTAGCATTTCTCCTCATGGTGGTCCTAACATTTTCCCATTGGTAGCTTCACGCTTATCGGTTATAGGTGGTTCAATTCTTTTCTTTAGAGACTTTTCTTTCATTTTCAACCATACCACACATCATAACATAAGCAAATCAAGATAGACATCTAAGCAAATGGTCATTCACCGACCTACAATTTCTTCAACTAGTCACCTTGCAAACTACTCAGGTTTTCACCGCTAAGAACCATAATCAAGTGCTTACGAGTTTAACATAGATCAATCACTCAAAGTATCAGATAAAAGCACATCAAGAGTTTATCGTTTCTAAGGTTTCACCCCGAAGCAATCAATTTCATCATTGGACTTATGGCTAACTATCAAGGACTAAAAACAAACAATTTTTCTTTTTTAATTTCTTTTTTTTTCTTCTCTTTTTTTGGGCCCACCATGGTCTTTTTATCCCTGCCGTAAATTTCTCTGTTTCTCGGTTTCCTTTTCCCCAATATCCATGTTTGCTAAACTCTTCTTTGACAAGTCTTCTTTTTCCTAACCCAACGGATATCTATGATGGCTTTTAAGACACGGGGGTTAACATAATGCATGTATGCATGAGATGCGTACGGTGCATGTAATATATAAGCTCATAAGAATTTAACATTAGTTGGCCCATCAACATTTTAGAAACTTTTGGCCCGATTGCCATAAAGCACAAACTCCTCCCAGTTTAAATGGCCCAACAAGCCCATACCTCATGACAACAAGTCCAACTGAATCCAAATAACAATGGTCCAAAACATAAAGGACTAGTCTCTATTGATCCTACAACTATAGTTCATACGCGGGTTTACAGGGGTATAGACAAAAGCTCCCATTGACGAAGGATTGCCCACAACTAGGTCTCCCCACTCAAGGGTTTGAGCGACCAAGTGAGCGCACCTTTTTTTATAACCAAAGGTACGTGCCAACGAGTTATGGTATGTGACTGACTGTTAAATGGATTTCCCGTTGTAGATTCCCCAGAGGGAGGGTGGAACGAGGCTCTCTTAAGTACCCAAGCCTCTTAGGCTCTTATCGCTTGGTGACAGGAATAAACAACGAGTCCTCCAAATTAGTCCATCACAGTAGGCTACAAGTAGATGATTATCTAGGTGCCTTCACATCTTTTCCTTATAGAAAGGTAGTGAATGAAGGAAGACACCAAACCATTACCAAGCTTTAATAATGCCTTTGATTACACCTCTTTCAACCTACGATAGACACAGTTAACTAAAGCACAAATTACAATCACTACAAGATATTATTTCGGGGCTGATTCTCTATCCCTAGTGGAGTCGCCAGACTATAGGACACAGAACTTGACGACGCTGTTCTAGGCTTGCGGCCTAGTTGGGAGTACGAAATATCATGGAGTCGCCACCCGATGTGAACCGGGACAAAGATTTAAGGCCGCACTCACCCCTCGCAAGGGAATACCTCAAACCGTTGGGTTCAGAATGGTCCCTTACTTATTTCACTTATAATGATGTGATTTGTGCAATAAAATAACCGAATCTACTCAACATTTATGCTCAAAGGTAACCTACACCTAAGTCCGCATGCATAATAATAACAATGAAAACCTATATCTAAGTTCGCATACTTCAAAGTAAGTTGTCATAACGGCAAACACGCAATAACATACAATCATCAGACAAGCATGCTCAATTATCTAATGCAGAAAATAAATAAGAATCTAAGCATAAATATAAATTAAATCTCTAATGTGAAAACAACCTAATCATGCATAAAGAAAGAAATTTCTATCGACTAAATCATGCTTAAGATAAATAACATGCTAACAACCTAATCATGCTCGAGTGTAAACCGCAATACCGTCCATTCGGAATCGGCTACGGAATTTACGTCTGAGTTTCCATCCGATATACCACAAAAGAGAACACACATTTCGTTAATCCAGAATTCACATCATGCCTCAATAAACAACTCTCATGTGATAATATATTAAAATAAATAAGAGAAACGAAAGATAATAAGTAAAAGGGTGCCCTAAGGTCTAACCTCTTTTTTCGTCTCTCGAAAGCGCGTTACACGGCCGTCGGAAGGGAGAATGCTCTGCAACTTTTCTGGTTCACTAATCCAACATTTTTCCTCGGTGTTCCACTGTTTAGGCTGCTGTTTTCAATCCATTTCACTGCTGTTTTGCTGCTGTTTTTGGTCACTATTTTTTGGTAATTTAGGGACTGTTTTGGGTTAATTCGGGGACTGTTTTGGGTTAATTCGGGGACTGTTATGGGTTTTTTTTTGTGCATTGATGAGAGGTCTGATTTGGCTATTTATTTCGGCTTAGGGGGATGTAGTGCGATGACTTTGTGCGTGAGGGTGTGGTTGTGTGCTGCTTTACGTGAGTGTAATCTGGTGTGTGATGTTTGAGTGATGATGGCGTGGGTGATATGTGAGTGTATGCTGTTTGAGTGATGATTTGCGTGAAGTTGGCAATTTGGTCGATGTGGGACAGGCTAGTTGAATGGGTGTTATTGGTCTGTGTGTCTAGGGTTTGTTGTTTTGTGGAAGGAGAGTAGTCAAGGCCAGTATGATTTGTGTGGGTGTGTGCGTGGCTAGGTGGCTTTCGTTAAAGGACTGGTGAGGGTTGCGTGGCTAGGTGAAGCGGTGAGGGTTGCTTGGCTAGGTAAAGCGGTGAGGGTTTATGCCAAACTGTGAGGGGAATTTGTGGTGTGTTGTCTTCGATGAGGGGCTGAATGTGGCTTACTGGATTACGTGAAGCATGAGGATGGTGAGACAGTGAGTGGAGGGTGCAGGTGGCGTGGAGTAAGACAGGGGCAATAAGGGCTGCTGAGAGTTGAAGGCTTGTACGTGTTTGTGAGATTGAGACGTGAATGAGGGCAGGCTGTGTTACGGTTTATTTGGTGGGTACGTGAGCTGGCTTCTTTGAGAGAGGAACTGCTAGGTTATTTTTTGATTTGCTGGATGAAGAGAGGATATGTGTGTCGAGTGTGGGCTGAGGGTTATTTTCTTTTGTTATTTTCGTGAGAATGAGCTAGGGTTGAATGTGTGGGTTAAGGGTTCTTTTTATAGGTCAAGGGAGAGGGTTACCTTGTTGGAGAAGGAATAGAATTTGTGTATTAATTTGTGTATTAATAACTGGGATCATCTCGGTCGCTGATGCCCTTTAAATAGGCATGTGCTTCTGACAAGCAATGAATCCTTTGGCATACGAGATGCACGATTCTCCCATCTTCAGCCAATAATAGCCGCTTCGTATAATCAACCATCTCATCTTTATTCCTGCTTGGTGAGACCCACAAACACATCTATGCACTTTGGCCATGATAGTTTTGGATTCAGATGGCCCTACACATTTCAACAACAATCCATCTTGTCGTTTTTTATATAGCACATCTCCTGAGACTACGTAGTTCAGGGCTTTAAGTTTTAGCCTTCGATCCTTCCCTCCTTCGGGCTATTTTAGAAACGTCTTGATTTCGCTTCTCCAATCGTCCTCCTTTTCGATTTCAACGGCCGTGACATTCATCCATTCCTTTCGTCGCATCAGGATCAACTTCACCTCGTCACTTCTATATATACCATCTATGTTTGCTTGCTTGTACTCGGAAGCTGCTTGGGCCAAATCGTTGGCCATTTCGTTCTTTTCCCTCAGAACGTGTTCCAATTCTGCGAGGTCAAATTGACCAACCAATTCTTTAGCCACATTTAATAGCGCCATGACTGATGGGATTTGGCATTTGAAGGTTCATGTTACCCGTTGGATCACTAATTGCGAGTCTCCTTTAACAGACACATATGTTACCCCCATTTTGAGGAGTGTTTCCAAACCAAATATCATGGCTTCGTATTCGGCTTAGTTGTTAGTGCAATATTCATTTAACCTGATTAAGAAACGGAACGATTCACCCAATGGGCTAACTAAGACTATCCCCATCCCTGCTCATTTTGTTGTACTGGACCCATCAAAATACATCGTCCATGGTTTCAGACTGCATTCATCTAAATCCATTTATACTTCTCTGACGGTACTCAAACATGGGTGGTCAGCTAAGAAATCTACCAAAGCTTGATTTTTTACAGCCTTTTGGGGCTCATGTCGTTTATTGAATTCTGATAATGATAAAGACCAGAAACTAACTCTTTGATGCAAAATAGGACAAGAAAACATGTACTTTATTATATTAACTTTAGTGACTAAGTACACTATATTCGGCTAAGGTAGGCTCGTAGTTTAGTACATGTAAAATACAAAGCCAAACATAATTTCCTTATTGGAGAATAATTACATTCATAATTTAGCAATTGTCTACTAATATAATAAATGGCTCTTTCGACGTCTGTATCGTCATCTTACGCGATCATCCCAGCGATAGATTATTCTTTAGCTGATATATACAGCTTCATTGGCCGACCTAGCACAAGGGGTACCATCACCGGTGGCTGTGACAAATATTTCTTTAGGCTGTCAAAAGCCTTTTGATGTTCTTCGGTCCAGACGAATTCGTCATTGTCCTTTAGCCTCAACTGGGAGGAGAACAATTTTGTTTTCCTGACAAATTGGAGATAAATCATCTTAAGAAGTTAATTTGCCCTAAGAATCTCTGTAACTCTTTCTTATTTCGGGGTGGTATAGCTTTGGTGAACGACCGAGATTTATTGGTGTCAACCTCGATTCCCCATTGGTGCACTAGAAAACCTAGGAAATTTCCTGCGCACACCCCGAAAGCACATTTGGCAGGGTTCAATTTTAGTTTAAACTTTCTCATTCGCTCAAAGGCTATTGCTAAATGGCTAAAATGTTCTTCCATTGTCACAGATTTAGTCACTATATCGTCCACATAGACTTCTACAGATTCACCGATCATGTCATGAAAGATCAAATTCATGGCCCGCTGATAAGTGGCACCAGCATTTTTAAGGCCGAACGACATCACTACCCATTCATAACACCCTAGAGAGCCTGGGCACCTAAAAGCTGTTTTGTGTATATCATTTTTGGCGATGTAAATCTAATTGTAACCTGCATATCCATCCATAAAAGAGTAGACTTGGTACCCCACTGTGGAGTCTACTAGGGAATCTACTGTCGGCATTGGGTATTGATCTTTTGGTGTCGCTAAGTTTAAATTTCTGAAGTCTATACATATCCTTATTTTTCCATTCTTTTTCCTGACTGGGACGATATTTGACAACCATTCCACATATCTGGTAGTCCTAATGAATTTCGCCTCTAAAAGGCGTTCAACTTCTTTCTTAATATGAGGCATGACATTGGGCGCCAACCTCCGGGGAGGCTGCTTATGAGGCCTATGGCTTGGCATGATTGGCAGCCTATGCTCCACCAACGTCCTATCTAAACCAGGCATCTCATTGTAGTCCCATGCAAAGCAATCTTTGTACTCTCGCAGTAAACAAATTAGCTTTTCGCGTACCTGAGACTCCAGTTCTTTGCTGACGTAAGTGATGCGTCTATCATGCTCGCTCCCCAGATTTACCTCGTCCAATGCATCTTGTCCTCCTGAGATATTTGTTTCGTCGTCCATTAAGAGCGTATTTTTCTTCTTCCATTGATTCACCTCCTTCTATCAAGCAGTCCACTCCACATAGTTCTCTTATCTTGTCCTCCATCTGATGCGCCAGTAATTTGCCTCTTAAGGCCGAAATCGCGGCCTGTGCTTCAGCCTCATTCTTTCTTCGATCTTTCGCTCTGCTACATAGGGCCATTAAATTGGCCTTGGATGCCGCAAGGGCAGCTTGCTTTTTATTCTGCTTGTTCTTCATTAAATTGATGTGTGTTGGCTCTCCAAAAATCACTGTGGTTGGTCTCGTCTGTTCGAACAAATCATTCAGCAGTCCCGCGGGTACAGCTCGTCATTTTGAGCCACAATGGCCGGGCTTTCCCCTTCATTTAGAACTCTGGTCGGCCCATAATTCCCTTCGTACATGAAGTACTCTCGTCGAATTTGTCTATGCAGTGAAAGACTTTTGGTCGGTATGCACTATCTCCACTTTGTCCCTCTGGTTCCAGAAAACTAGGCATTGATGAAGAGATAAGGGATGCATCGGCTGTTGTGTATCCACTCTCGTCCTAGGAGCATATTGTATATTGTCGGCCCATCTATGACGAAAAATACTACTATTTTTGTAATAACCCCCCCTTTGGCCGTCGTCGCGCCCTCCATTAAGCTGGTAAGAACCACTTCTGTAGGGAAGAGGTCTTCTTCTGACTTTATACCAAACATCCTAACATCCTAACTGGTATTGCAGTTAATGGTCGGCCCATTATCAATCAAAACTTTGGTGATAGGTATCCCATTAGCCTTTGCTTTTACGTACAGCGGCCGCAGATGCTTTGTAATTTGTGGTGGTGGCTTTGGGAATATCACCTTCCCTGACAGACCTATCTCCATTGCTTGATCGCCCTCATTGTTAGCTTGAGGCGGTTTTTCTTCCATGTCCCATCCAGATGGTGGCAACGTGGCTGGTGCATCATGAGAGACGTTATTGACGGCCCAATCTCCTTTTTCGGCTCTGGTGATGGTCCATTTTTTCTTATGTGTCTCATACAAACGAGGAATGGATATCGTCCAAATCTTCTCCCAATGTCCCGACTACAGGATTGCCGGCCTCATACAATTCTTTGAGAACCGATTTGTGAAATTCCATTTTTCCTTGCTTCGGTTCTGATGTCATTTCTTTTTCTTCTATCTATGTCGGTCATTTCCTATCTCATCCGAAGCCTTCATATCTGTTATCGAGAGTGCTGTAAATTCGGTCTCGTTGCCCTCATAGACGTCTTTGCTTTTCCACAGCTTCTCCGCGTTACCCCCCTTGATTTTTCCGGGCAACAAGTAATGTTGGCCACAACCGGTGGCAATTTGGAACTGAATGACGATAGGAGGTTCTTCGTCGTCTGTTTCATCCCACTTTCACCTGTCAAACTTAGTGCGTTCATCGCCGCTCGTCACTGCTCCTTTTTGCTGTCACTCCTTCTTTTTTTGTTTGCTTCGATTTCTCATTCTTCCATGATGTGAGGGCTACGGCCCGTGGTGACCCTTGCTTCGCCTTGTTGGCGCATCATACGGCCATAGTTTTCTTTGATGTCGCCTTAACTGCCGTCCTCGTCATTTCATTTACGGGGAGATAGTTCCTGCCTGGACGCTGTCTTGAAAGTGGCATTCGGTATAAATGCCATATATTGGGCCGATGAATTTTCGGCCTAAACGTCCTTACATTTGGACGAAATTTGAATTCTCCCCATAGAATCTTGGGGCGAAGGTCCGTGGCTGCCATGCTGCTGACTCTTTCTTTATGGGTCTTTCACAAGTCTCTTCTAACACTCCCTCATCCATTCTATATTGTTTTTGCATCGAATACAAATATTCTACTCGGTCTCCATGCTCTGAAGGTGCCTTAATCCTTTCCAGAGCGCTTGGACGATGTTGGTGATTTCCTTCGTCTAGAACCAATTTGACCTTCGGCAGATTCATCTTGGCAAGGTCTGGGTTGATCATGTTCAATTCCACCGATTTTGGAAAAGGGTTGTTATCCACTGCCATCTTTTTCTCGACGTAATTCGTCTAGATTCTTTGGCATCCTGTAAAACATTTTGAAAACAAGACAATTATTAGTTGTATGAGACCATGTATTGTGCCACTTACAATAGTTTTTACTACCGATTTGTTCGGCTGTTGGCAACGTATGTCGATCGCTCAAACTAATTTGTTTATCTTTATACAACTGGTCGAATATGGCATCACTTTAGTGATATCAAAAGAGAAGTTCCTACTCTTTTTATCGTTCTTTTCATTGGCTTGGGCTCCGTCCACGTCTTACAAATGTAAGGCTTCCCCTTAACCAATTTGGCCAACATAAATCGGCCGATTCGACGTCTACTACTTCGCCTATTTCATAATCAATGTTTCTATAATACGTCCCTTTGCTCGAATTTTTTATTTTGCTCTTCTCGTAATAACCGCTCTCATAACCACACACACACTAGTGGTGAGTTGGGGAAGGTCCCAAAATTCGCGATCCTGAAATTTCTTTTTAGATCAAGATTGAGGCAACCTTGAGCGATCCTCACAAATTCCTTTTCAGGCAAAGGCACGTAACATCGGCCTCGGGCTACCTTAAACCGCTGTAAAAATGTCCCAGCCCACTCTCCTGGCAATTGTCTTAGTTTTGCCAAATCGGCCAAGGCTACTTCAGATTCGGCCCTGTTAAAATTACGCATGGAACAATTGTTCCATTTGCTGCCAACTTTCTACCGAATTGGCCGGTAGACTGACATACCAGAGAAAGCTACTCCTGACAATGAGCCGTGAAATAACCTCTATTTGTGGAAATCATTGACTTTCCCCACACTGAAGGTGTAAATCGCCCATATGTGTTCCATGGTTAAAACCTCCCCAGACCCCGTAAATAGGGAAAAATTTGGTATCTTGTAGTTTCGAGGCCACGGATAAGCCACATCGATCCAATCAGGATACGACTTCCGATATCTTGGCCGAATTGGCCGTATGCCTAGACCGAATTGGTCTTGAAGGATCTTGGTCATTTGTTCCCTTAACATATCGTTGCCATTAAATGGCACGGCTGTGGGCGGCAGCTGTGGTCCTCTCAAAAGTGGGACATAATTGTGATTCTGCCCCTGAGAAGCCTGGATGCCTTGAGGCAACACCACTTCATGTTTGTGCCATACTTGGCCCTTGGTGCTATTTAGCCCTAATTGTGGGCCATTGGCCCCAACTTATTCCTCCCCTGAGAACCGTAGGGATGTTGGTCCATTGAGCAGGAACATTACTAGGACCAGCCTCCTGACTACTTGGTGCAGGGAGGGGCGGAGTCCAGGGCAGCGCCGTCCCACCGTTACACATTTGGCCATTAATTCATTCAACGAGCTTAGATGTTTGGCTATGTTTTCGTAATGTGAATTTCTAGTTGATACGAATTTATCTATGACATGCGCATTTTGAAGCCTAACCTGTTCGACAACATCCTGCGTGAATTCACCGAACAACACATGTATCACGTTAGGGCTGAGCTCCCTCATAGGTTCGTATCGACTAGCGTCTGCCAGACCCTCGAAATGACCGACTACGGCTGGAATGTGGGGCTGGTTGGTTTGCTCCAGTCCTCATTCCTCCGCACTCGAGCAAGTTTGAGCGTTTCTTTTCGGAGGCATCTCCACTCTTTACACCAATTCTCCCACTATGGTCGCCAAAAACTGTTTGCGTAATATTTATGCATGAAGAAAGAAGAGCGTGTACGATTCAAACTCCTGAGACAAAGTCCCAGCAATGGGTGTTTGATTAAGTGAATAAGCCTCCAAGGGGCACACCACAAATTACAGTCCTAAGGATTACAATCTAAGAAATAAAAAATAAAATATGCTCATTTGAGTCTTCATTTGATCATGCTTCTCTCTCTTGGTGTAGGCGAGAGCTTTATAGTGAAGCTTGTCAACCATTTGGCAGTTCCAGTATCTCCTGCAGTTGCTGGATCGTGCCTGTAACCGCTGAGCCGTGTCTCAACTGCTCGGTTGTGGAGGGATAACCGTCCAACTGCTTGCGATCTGGAAGCAACCGCATCACACATTTTCGTCCTAACCGTTAATTCAATCTTCCCAAGCTCTCCGTCGCTCTCTCGCTCCATCGCCTTCCTCCCTTCGTTCTTTCTTCCTCATCCTAGGGCGATCTCGTTCCAGGGTGACATCATTTCCTCTGTCAACAGGGGGAATGTTTTTTTTGCAAAATTAGTTAACAAATTTGAAGAAGATGAAGAAGATCAAAGCTCAAGCAAGTCTAGGGTGGTGAATTCAGACTCTAAAGTCCTTAAGGAGCTAGAATCAAGACTCGTGAGGTGAGGATAGTTTTACCTAATAGTTTTTGATTTTGTTGCTTTTCTTGATGTAATAATGCTTGTGATGGTAATGGTGATAGATTAAGTAGTGTAATATGCCTGATGTTCATATTTGACTGCAATAGGATTGGGTGGATGAGATGTAGTGGAATGGATGAACGGTGTTGTAAGAAATTAAAATTTTTAGTGGCAACATTAGGGAGATTCTCGGCCAATGATAAAAGTAATAGATGGGGCTGTTTTGATTGCGTAATTAGGTTTTGGGAACATGTTGGACAAGGCTATAGTGTAAAATAAAAATAGAGTAAGCGTAGGTGGTTGTAGTGATGTTGGACAAGGCTAGGGAAGCATGGATTTGAAGATGGGAAATATGTTATTCAACGAGCAACAAGTGTTTTATGAAATATTAGAATAAATAATAACTTAGTAGATGAGCAAGTTTTATACAAGAAAATATGTATTTTATGTGCTGAGAAATCTTATAATAATGGCCAAATTAAATAAAGTTAGAGAGTGGTGAAATTGGTGTGATGAGCAGTAAGCTTTAACGAGTCACATTTTGGACAGGTGGTAATAAACAGGTTGTAACTTAAGTTTATGATGTCCAAATAATGAACCGTAAAATTCTAAGTAAAATAGAGATATGATAGAGTGACATATCCAAAAATTAGAATTATTGGACTTATGATGAAGCCAAACCGAATTTTTGAAGTTGAAAGACTTGCTGCAACTGCACCTAATTCTTTCTTTCTTTTTTTTTTTTTTTCCTTTCCTGAAAAACCTTGAATTTCGGCTTAGAACTTGAGTTCCCAAAATCACAATTGAGGTCCGTAAAACCTACATAAATTGAACAAACTAAGGTCCATTCTATTAAAATTTCAGCCATTGATTCTATCCCAATTAATTCTAGTGAATTTTCGAAGTTAACCTTTGAGCATGGGATTTTAACAATTATAGCAGAATTTGAAAATTTCGCTACTGTACTTCCTGTAGGCACTGCATTTTTGAATGTAAGTCCCGATGATGAGCCTCATATGGAGGCACTACCCTTTAAGTTGCGGAAGTCGCGGGAAACGGACGTCGGAAGGGAAAGTCAGAAATCAATACCTTATTGGACTTAATTCGTTTGTTTAGCTTCGGGTTTGCTCGTTGGATCTCTGTTTTAAAATTCATCATTGGCCCAAAACCCCGCAACCTACACCAAGCCACACACCTAAGGCCACACACCACCAACCACACCTCCTAAGCCCATCAACTAACCATCTTACACGCCCATAAGCCTCCAAGCCCATTAAATCACATCCAAAAATATTCAAACACATTAAACACATGTTAAAATCCAATAAAACACTTTCCTAATTAAATTAAATGACATGTCTAAACTAAATAAAATTAAATTAAATCCCATAAATCACCTTCCTAATTAAATTAAATCACATGCCTAAAATAAATAAAATCAAATCAAATCCCATAAATTCCTTTTCCTAAACTAAAACAAATCACCTCCATAAATTAGAGAGATCCTTTTTCCTTATAGCACACTAATTAAAAGATATCCCCATAATCACACAATATTTATTTCCTTCCCGAAAAAGGACAACCCTAACCCACTCTTATAAAAAGAGACATAAACCAAACCCTTCCCCCTGGCTGGCTCACTTACGACAAACAAATAAACAAAAGCCCTCACGCACCTCATCTCTCTCGGCCGCATGCACTCACCACAAACCAGCCCTTAATAGCTAGCATCCCCTCGCAAACCATAAAAAGACACAGTCCACCCCTAAGATCACTCACAGCTTCACTCCCCTTCATCCATCTGATTCACGGCATTTCTCTCAAAACACTGCCACGCCACCTTCAAACACACACAGACCACTAACCACACAAAGCAGCCCTCCACGTGAGCCATAATTACACACACAACAATTCACGCACCAAGCCACTCACAGCTTCACGCACAAAAGGCCAAATCTGAGACACACGCACACACACCTGACCGAGTGAAACAACAACAAACACAGCCCTAAACTGCCCCTTTAATCGCATAAACTGCACCCCGAAACACAGCTCAAACAACCAAAAATAGTGACCAAAAACTGCAGTAAAACAGAGTAAATAGTAGCCCAAAACAGCGAGGCAACGAAGGAAAACAACGAACCAGTGAACCGGAGGAGTTGCAGAGCATTAACCCTTCCGACGGCCGTGTAACGCACTTCCAAGAGTTGACTTAAAAGGTAAGACTTGAGGACACCCTTTTATTTATTCTCGTTCATTTTTTAATTATTTATTAATATTTCTTCGCATGCGTATTGTTGATTTATGTATGTTGTGGCTATGAGATGAATGATTTTGTGCTATCTCTCGTGGTATATCGGATGGAAACCCGGACGTAAATTCCGTAGCCGAATCTGAATGGACAATAGTGCGGTTTGAATTTGGGATACAATTCCACGTACCGGTTGAGAAACGCACATATTTCGTTTCATCTAATCTTGTGTTTATTCCTTATTTATTAGAAATAGTATGTTATTTTTATGCATGATTTGATTGTTTAGTATGTTATTTTTATGCATAATTTAGTTGTTTCTTTCGCACTACGAGCTTGATTATCTCTTTAATGTTTATGTTTAGACAATAGATTATTTATTTATGTTTCTGTATTCATCAATTTAATGTGTCCCTGAGATTGTGTGCTTGCCGTTATTTCAACTTACTTTTATGCATGCAAACTTAGATATAGGTTATATGCAAACTTAGATATAGTTGTATGCGAACTTAGATGTAGGTTATCTTGTATATGTATGTTGCGTAGACTCGGTTAGATTATTGCACAAATCCTTTCATTACAAGTGGCATAAGTAAGGGACCATTCTGAACCTAACGTTTTGAGGTCTTCCCTTGCGAAGGGTGGGTGCGGCCTTAAATCATTTTCCCAGTTCACACTGGGTGGCGACTCCATTTATTTCTCTGGTTTAGTCCCCCGCGGGCTACTCCGTACTCCCTACCGGGCCGCGAGCCTGGAACAGCGCCGCCGATTTCTGTGTCCTACAGTTTGGAGACTCCACTTGGGATAGAGAATCAGCCCCGAAATAATATCTTGTGATGTTTGTGATTTTTGCTTTAATTAACCGTGTCTGTCGTGGGTTGAAAGGGTTTAATCAAAGGCACTATTAGAGCTAGGTAAGGGTTTGGTGTCTTCCTTCATTCACTACCTTTCTAAGGAAAAGCTGTGAAGGCACCTAGATAATCATTTACTCGAAGCTTACAGTGATTGACTAATTTGGAGGACCTACTGTTTATTCCTTTCACCAAGGAGATAAGAGCCTAAGAGGTTTGGGTATTTAAGAGAGTCCACTCCACCCTCCCTCTGGGGAATCTTCAATAGGAAATCCATCTGACAGTCAGTCATGCATCGTAACTTGTTTGCACGTACCTTAGCATATAAAAAAGGTGCGCTCACTTGGTCGTTTGGACCCTTGAGTGGGGAGACCTAGTTGTGGGTAATCCTTAACCGACGAGAGCCTTTGTCTATACCCCTATAAACCCTCATATGGACTGTAGTTGTAGGACCAATAGAAACTATTCTTTTATGCTTGCGTTCAGAACCATCGTCATTTGGATTCAGTTGGACCTTTTGTCATGAGATATGGGCTTGTTGGGCCATTTAAACTGGGACGGGTTCGTGCCTTATGACAATTGGGCCAAAAGCTTCTAAAATGCCAATGGGCCATTTTGTGTTTAGACCCCTTATCATTTGAAGTTGTTTAGCCATGTTATCGTAAAAGTGTAAACCTGTTGGGCCTTTTTCAACTGGGACAAGTTTGTACCTCGCTCGCATAGTATGATTAAATGCTTTAAAATGGTAATGGGCCGACTTATATATTCCATGCATCGCACGCATACATGCTAAGAGGCGACTTAAAAGACACCATAGATACCCCTTTGGGTTAGGGAAGAGGAAGATGATGAGGGAAAAATATCAATATTTACCGCCCCTTTAACTTAATATTTTGTTTAGTTTCTCGGGTTTGATGAACGTTTTGATGTGTTTTAGTTTATTTGCAGATAAAATAATATCGGGTCTCAATGAAATCATTTAGGACGAAATATGGTCAAATACGGGCAATTATTGGACTTGATATTTTAATTTCGGTGATTGGAAACTTGAAAGAGGCGTTTTGACGAAGTGCAGTTTTTGAAATTCCAGTTTTGCGCATCTGTCGTATTTTGGGGCATAAATTTTTACTCAGATATTGGATTGAGCTGATTCAAGTTCCAGATTAAAGAAGACTCAAAGATCTACAACTTTGAAAGACAAAATAATTTCTAATTCTGAAGATTTCATGCCCGAAATTGATGAACCATCCAGAAGTGTGTAGTATGTAATTATTAAAGTCACTTTCAATCATTTTCAAAGCAAAAAATAAATTAATAAATAAATAATAAAAATTATCAAATCATCACCAAACATGATAAGAGATTAGTGGAGAAATTAATAATGGATTTGGTGGAGCAATTAGTGGAGCAATTAGTGGAGCAATTAATAATTGATTTGGTGGATGATTTGATGGATGCAAAATTTTGCCTATAAATACCAAGCCATTTCATTTGTAAAATTCATACTTTCTTCTAAGGAATTCCTTAAGAATACTAAGAAGATTGTATCTTGTTTATTTATTTATAGCTTTCAGTAATTAATTTCCGCTTTCGCACTTTCTTTTCTTTACTTTTCAGTTTTTACTTTCCGCAATTTACTTTTACGCACAGTACTTTTCTTTCTTTAATTTTCATTTTTACTTTTCAGTAATGAGGAGGTAACTCCCCTTTGCTGGGGTAAAAGGTAAAACTTTTATGACTAATATTTAGATTAATCTCCCTTAATTATAATATAAACTAGTTAAAACCTGACTTAACGAGGATACCGCCATATTGGTCGGTTGGTAATTATTTAAATTGGTTTTAACCTGACTAAACTGGATACCGCCTGATTGGTCGGTTGGTAATTAATTATTAATTTGACTTAATCTGGATACCGCCTATATGGATGGTTGGTAATTATCATGCAAAGTTAATATATTATATTAAGGGAGATATCTAAAATAGAAGTAATAAGTGGATCATCTTTTATCTCAGCATTTTCTTTTATTGTAATTTTACTTTATTTACTTTTCAGCAATTTACTTTTCAGCAATTTACTTTTTGCAATTTACTTTTAGCATTTACTTTTCAGCATTTACTTTTCAGCATTTAATTTTCAGTATTTAATTTTCAGTATTTTACTTTATGTCTTTTATTTTATTTAAGTTTTTTTACTACCCGTAAATATGTGTCGTAACTAAGCCAGTTATCTGGGGTTGTGATGAAATCCAATATCACCGATTTATAAGGGGTTAAATTATAGTTTGGGTAATTTAAAGGTTTACTTATTAAGTCTTAAGCTTAATGTGTCTTGTTAATTGGCCACTAATAAGATTGATGTGGTAAATCTAAAATAAACTGGACAAATGAATTTTAGGTTTCAGCCTTAGAATTAATAGCCCACGATCTTCCTTGAGGATAGATAACCCTTTAATAGATTTCCTTACAGGATAGGAATATACATGTCGGGCGGGGGTAGCCATAATTGGAACTTAAACTTAATGAATCCAGATAATTTGGTTGACATAGACATATGGTTCAATTGGGTTAAACTGGGTATTTGCGTCTGACCATCGATAGAGGATTTTGCATAATTAGTGTTCCAGATTAGTAAACCGATTTATTACACAAACATAAAATAACCACTTCATCTTTAAAATGATATTGGAAGAAATCACAACCCTAGATAGTTTTTAATATTGAATTTTCTTAAACCTACTTTCGAACAATTTTATTTACTTGTTTTTAAATTTAGAATCGTCACCATTTCAAATCAATCAAACAACCTGTTAGATACTAGTAATCATTTGACCTCATAAAATTAATAGATTAGATATTAAGTCCTCGTGAGATTGATATTTTTATACTACTTGAACGATACGTGCGCTTGCGTTATACGTGTGTGTTTATGCCGGTCAAGTTTTTGGCGCCGTTGCCGGGGACTTATTTATCTTTTACTATTAGTTTAGAGGTTAGATACATTTACTTGTATCTAATTTCTTTTTACTTATTATTTTTGTTTTCTTGTGTTACAGGTTTTCAGAAACTACATGAGACGAACCAAAAGCTTTGAACTCCGACCGCTTGACCCTGAAATTGAAAGAACCATCAGACAGTTGAGAAGGAAAGCGAGAAGGCCAAGAAGCAATTGTTAACATGGAACCTGAACCTTTGGAGGTTGCACCACCAATTCCCATTCGAGACAGAACAATTCTGGTGGTTGACAGACTCATTTCTTGTATTGTACTTCCTCCCTTACCAGCAAATGCAGGTGACATCAAAACATGCATCCAGATGATTGAGCAGTCAGTACAGTTTGGGGGAATGCAATGAAGATCCTAATGCTCACATCAGCAACTTCCTGGAAGTTTGCGGCACTTTTAACTACAACAGAGCATCAGAAGAAGCAATGAGACTGCGAGTTTTTCCATATTCCCTGAAGGACAGAGCTAAAGCTTGGCTTTATTCACTACCAGCAGGTTCCATACAACTTGGAACACTTTAGCCACCAAATTTCTTACAAAGTACTTTCCACCAGCCAGAACTAAAAGCTGAGGAATGACATTACACATCCTTTGTACAACAAGATTCAGCATCCCTCTGCGAAGCTTGGGAAGGTACAAAGATTTGCTCCGGAAATGTCCTCACCATGAGATTCCAAAATGGCTTCAAGTCCAAACATTCTATAATGGACTTTCTGGAATAATGAGAACCACAATCGATGCTGCTGCTGGAGGAGCTTTAATGGCAAAAGGAGAAGATCAAACCTGGGACCTAATCGAAGAAATGGCCAACAACAATTCTTTGTGGCCAACAGAAAGGAGCATGATCCAAAGAATTGCAGGAATTTATGAAAGTGGAGCCAATACAGCAGTCAGCACCAAGCTAGATCAGATATGCAAATTCATGGAAACTCTTACCACTGGATCCACAAGTTCACCATACGGAGGAACACCATAGTCAAACCAACTTGAAGAAACGGTGAATTTTGTCAACAATTTCAACAGACAATGGAACAATCCGTATTCCAACAGCTACAACCCAGGGTGGAGGAATCATCCTAATTTTTCATGGAGCAACAATTCAGGCCAACAGCGAACTATCCACCACCTGGATTCCACCAATAGAACAAAGGCCAGGAGCAGGCAAATGAACCAAGAATAGCAGAAGTGCTGGCTCAGTTAAAAAAGTACGATGCTATCTTTCAGAGCCAATCAGCTTCCATCAAAGCACTGGAGAATCAAATCGGACAACTGGCCAATGCTCAGAGTTACAGACCGCCAGGTACCCTTCCTAGCAACACAGAGCCAAATCCAAGAAACATGGGGAATGAGCAATGTCATGCCATCATGTTAAAAAGCGGTACTGAAATCAACAAAGATGTTGGAGCCAAAACAACTGCTGAGGAAGTTCCAAAAGAAACAAGCAACAGATGGAGGAAAAAGAAGCAAAGGAAAAGAAACAGATCATTCCACCTCCACCTTTTCCTCAACGTCTTCAGAAGAACAAATTGGACAAGAAGTTTTCTCGGTTCCTGGAGATCTTCAAAAAGCTGCATATCAACATTCCATTTGCAGAAGCGTTGGAACAAATGCCCACCTATGCCAAATTCATGAAAGATATTCTTTCACGAAAACGGAGAATGGGAGATTACGAGACAGTAGCATTAACAGAAGAATATAGTGCCATCATTCAGAGGAAACTTCCCCTGAAGTTGAAAGATCCTGGCAGTTTCACTGTTCCTTGCGTCATAGGAGAACATAACTTTGGTAAGGCTTTGTGTGATTTAGGTGCGAGTGTTAACTTGATGCCTTTTTCTATTTTCAGGAAATTACAGATTGGAGAAACAATGCCAACTTCAGTCTCACTGCAACTTGCTGATAGAACGCTCGTATTTCCGAGAGGTGTAGTTGAAGATGTGCTGGTCAAGGTTGACAAATTCATTTTCCCAGCAGATTTTATTGTCCTTGATATGGAGGAAGACGCAGACGTGCCAATCATCCTTGGGAGACCATTCTTGGCTACAGGTCGAACCATTATTGATGTACAAAAAGGAGAATTAACCATGAGGGTACAGGACCAAGAAGTAACATTCAATGATTTCAAGGCCATGAATTTCCCAGATGACGAAAAGAATGAGGAATGTTTCAAACTCGATGTGATACACAGTACCATTCAGAACTCTGATGAAAGACAAAGTTCTACTGACAAACTTAAAACATGTCAATTGCCTGTAAAGCCTAAAGATAAAGCCTCTTTTGTACTGAAGGAGCCAATTCTTACACTACAAGCAACAGAAGAGAAAAAATTCCACCAACTCAACGAATTGGAGGAATTTCAGAATCAGCCTTTTGAGGATGCCAAATTGTACAAAGAAAAGGGCAAGAAGAGACATGATGAGAAGTTAGTGCGCATACAACTGGAACCAGGGCAGAAGGTACTGTTAAACAAATCAAGGGTGAAATTCTTCCCATGGAAGCCAAAATCACGGTGGTCAGGTCCATTTGTGATCACCAAAGTTTTACCAAATAGAGCCGTTGAGATACATGATCCTGACGCTAACAAAACTTTCAAGGTTAACCAAGCGTGTCAAGCACTACTGGGGAGAATCATTTGAGCGACAAAAAGAAAGTGTTACACTTTCAGATCCAGCTTAACGTTCGAGAAGTCAAGTCTGGCTGACGACTTTAAACTTAGCGCTCGCAGGGAGGCACCCATGCAATTTGTGTATATATTGTGATTTGGTGTGATTTAATTTTGTGTGTTTAGTTTGTGCAGTTTAAGTCATTTCAAGATGGAAAAAGCTCTCGCAAATCTTCACAAGCAATTTCCTTCTATCCCTCAAAAATCTCTGATGAAAGTCTACAAAGCTCGCTTGGAACAGATGAGGTTACTGACAATCCATGGTGTTCCTAATGATATTCGTTGGGTAATTGAAGCACGGGTCCGATTGGCAGGTGAGTCTTCTGACTCTTTTATTTCACATCTTCCTGGTTTTGGAAGAAGCACCTATGCAAAGAAACGTAGAGCTAAGCAAATGGGTGTTTGTTATAAATGTGCACGCTGGAATTGCAATACTCGTTGTCGTTCTTTAGGAATGGTGTCTGATAATCGCGAAGACAAAATTAAATTCATTAGGGATGGCTTGAGTAAGGAGTCTTTAGATGATATATCTTCGACTCTTGAGACGCATCCCAGTGGATATGTTCACATAACCTTTCGCAAATTACATACACAATTCCAAAAGGAAAGACAACTGTTAAGTCTCGGGAATCTGACTCAAAAAGACCATGTTTGCCAATTTATAAGAAAATTAGATGGGAAGCTTGTCCCTGACGCATAGACGTCGATCAAGCCCCTACTTTTCTTGTAAATATTATATCTTTGTCTTTTCTTAATAATTATTTGTTTTGTGTTTTTTTTCTTTTATTTTCTCCGACAGGATCCAGACCTTTTTGACTATCACGATATTAATTCGCTACAATCGTCCTCTGGAAGATACTTGTGCTATTATTACTCACCCTTTTTCAGGTACTATAAATTCAGCCCGTCATTGCACTTTTGAAGGCATCCAGAGTTGAGAAAGAAATACATATAAAATGGAAGCCACTTCAAGAATACGAGTTGAAAACATCTGTGTGTTTTGCGGTAGTAGTGTTGGTACTAAACCACAATACGTAGAAGCAACACATGAATTGGGTCGAGTTTTAGCTGCAAGGAATATGCACTTAATATATGGCGGAGGCAATCTCGGACTTATGGGGATCGTTTCAAAGGCTGTACAGGAAGGAGGCAGTCACGTTTTGGGAATCATCCCAAAACCCTTGGCAGAGGCAAATCTTATTGAACCATCAAACGGAGAAGAACTGATCGTGCCAGGTATGTCTGAACGTTTGGTAGAAATGATTAACCGTGCTGATGCTTTTATTGCTTTGCCAGGTGGCTTGGGCACATTGGAGGAAATTTTTATAGTACTATCTTGGGCGAACCTGAACATACACCAGAAACCAATTGGACTGCTCAACGTTGATGGATTTTATGATTTTCTTTGTGTGTTTCTTGATGATGCTCGGAGAAATGGGTTCATGTCAAAACCTTTAAAAGAACTCATCTTTACTGCCAGAACTGCTCCGGATCTAATAGACCAACTCATAGCCTATGAACCACAAGTTGACCCCATCCTTTCAAAGATAAATTGGTCCGAGGACGATCGTGGTAAGAGGCGTTGTGTTAATCTGGATCTTAACCTTTAATTTCCTGTATATTTCAGCTAACCAGGTACGACCTTCTTAACTCTCCTTTTACTGTTTAAGACATTGGGGACAATGTCTCATTTAGGTTTGGGGGAGGGAATTAGTTTGTGTGTTGTTTTTATTTTTAGTCCAAAATTTTTCGAAAAATACAAAAAAAAATTGAAAAATTTTAAAAAAAAATTACAAAATATTTTGTGTTTTTATGTTTTGACTAAAAATGAAATTGGTAAGAGATAGCTGAGTAAGGAGTTTCCACTCCTGAGACGTATCTCAAACCTATTTCGAAACAAGTTAATTTTTGTTTATTTCATTTTGAATTATTTAATTTGTGAATTCTCCTTAAAACTGACTAAAAGGAATCTTCATATGTTTAGTTAGCAGATATTATCAACATATATAGTAACATACGGACATGAGCTAAATTGAAAAGTTTGTAATATTTAGTGCTCTAGTTTAATTGGAGGAAGCATCTCAAAAAGCAATGGAGTAAAAAAAAAATAAAAAAATTCTGAGATCCGAGTTATTAAGTTTGTAAGGGTGTTTTAACACCTAGTGCCCTAAAGCCAACTGGTTTGGGAGTCACTGGCCCAAAGCTCGTTACATGGATCAAAGATGCTGCAAAAAATATATATATCTGAAGTCTGAGTAATTAAGTCCGTAGGGGTGTCTTAACACCTGGTGCCCTAAAGCCAACTGGTTTGGGAGCCACCGACCCAACACTCGCTACATAGATGGAAGATATTGTATATAAATAAAAAATAGAGAAAAATCAAAGAAAAAATCAGAAAAATCAGAAAAATTATTCCATTGCTATAAAAAGTTGTGAAATCTGATAAAACTTTAGGACAAAAATATTACTCTTTTATCAACTACACTTGTGACTGTTGTGGGAAAAAATGAGATGTTTAATATTTTGTTGGCTGTGTATATGAAGAGTGGTAAAAATAATCGGAGAATTTACTTATTCTGTAATTTAGAATGAAACAAAAAAACTATTGACTTGGAGTAGAAGTTTCACCTGATTAGTCACTAACATCTTTATTCTCTTTTCGCTTGTCTTTTTGCTTTTGTGTGCATTAGTTTTACTACCTTTTTACTTTTGTAAAATGTTTGTGGGTATCATTGCTGTAAACCCTTACGAGACTACAACTCGTCCACTAGGGACACCTAGGGGTTTAAAGGCTTGTTGCATATGCTAAATGCAACCGTGATCCTTACGAAAGTGGCTTAGTTTAATTTTAATTTTATTTTGTTGTTTTGCTCGAGGACTAGCAAAATGTTAGGCCTGGGGGTGTGATGAACGGAAAATATATCAATATTTACCGCCCCTTTAACTTAATATTTTGTTTAGTTTCTCGGGTTTGATGAACGTTTTGATGTGTTTTAGTTTATTTTACAGATAAAATAATATCGGGTATCAATGAAATCATTTAGGACGAAATATGGGTCAAATACGGGCAATTATTGGACTTGATATTTTAATTTTGGAGATTGGAAACTTGAAATGGCGTTTTGACGAAGTGCAGTTTTTGAAATTCCAGTTTTGCGCATCTGTCGTATTTTGGGCATAACTTCTTACTCAGATATTGGATTGAGCTGATTCAAGTTCCAGATTAAAGAAGACTCAAATATCTACAACTTTGAAAGACAAAATAATTTCGAATTCGGAAGATTTCATACCCGAAATTGATGAACCATCCAGAAGTGTGTAGTATGTAATTATTAAAGTCACTTTCAATCATTTTCAAAGCAAAAAATAAATTAATAATAAATAATAAAATTATCAAATCATCACCAAACATGATAAGAGATTAGTGGAAAAATTAATAATGGATTTGGTGGAGCAATTAGTGGAGTAATTAGTGGAGCAATTAATAATTGATTTG
>SKCR01047532.1:0-64789 GCA_019454045.1 Zanthoxylum bungeanum
TACCTTATCAAATTTATTAGTGGCCAGGTTAATAAAAAGCATTAAGATTAAGACTCAATAAATAAATCTTTATATTACCCAAATTATAATTTAACCCTTATAAACCGGTGATATTGGATTTCATCACAACCCTAGATTACTAACTTAGTTATGACACATAGCTAGGGCTAGTAAAAACTTAAAAGACATAAAATGAAAATGCTGAAAAGTAATTGCGGTGAGTAAAATGCTGAAAAGTAAATTACAAATGAAATAAAATGCTAAGGCAAAAGGAATTACTTTTAATACTACTAATTTAGATATCTCCCATAAAATATATATAAACTTGTGATAATATTTTACCAACCGACCAATCTGGCGGTATCCTGATTAAGTCAAATTAAGTCAACCAGCCATATAGGTGGTAATATTTGTCCATAATCCAGCCATAAAGGCGGTACCAAAATAAATTTACCAACCGACCAATCTGGCGGTAATCCTTGATTATTCAGATTCAAACCAACAGAAAATAAATTTACCAACCGACCAATATAGCGGTTTCCTTGATTAGTCAGGTTTAAACCAGATTAAATTGAATTGCCACACCGACCAATATAGCGGTATCCTTTATTAATCAGAATTTTAATAGTAAATATATTATTTTTAGGGAGATTAAATCTAAATAGCAATAGTAAAATAATTACCTTTCCCCCTAGCATAGGGAAGTTACCTCCTCATAGTGAATAATAAAAACTGTAAAATAAGAAAGTAGATTACTATTATTACAAAAAGTAATTAAAATTATTACAAAAGTAAAAACTAAAAATTAAAAACGAACTTAGAGAGAGAAGAATTCCCTTTACATCAATAAGAGAGAGGGAATTGGTGTATGAAATCTGAAATTTCGCGCTCTATTTATAGGTAAAATTTCACTGTTCGAGCATCGCGACGCCAAAGACCTCAGCGTCGCGACGCTGGATTTTGTCGATGTGGCACGATGAAGTGGCGACACGTAGCAAGGCGGCTGACTGTTCACCGACACGTGTCAAGGCGGCTAACTCTCAATTATTGTGATGACGTCATTGATGACATCATGCTCACGTGGCGATGACGTGGCGATGAAGTGGCAAGGCGGCTGAGATCAACTGTCGGCACAATATGATTGCGACACGTGGCGACACGTGTCATGTTCTGATTGGCTGAGGTTGACGTGGCACATTGACTTGGTTGACCTTGTGACGTGGCTGATGACACATGGCGAAGTTGACTCTTTGACCGCTGACATGGCTGATGATGAGGCGACACGTGTCAAGTCTGAGTGTCGGCAGCATATGATGATGACACGTGGCACGGCGCACGTTAGCAGATGGGATGTGATGGTGACACGTGGCACGGTGCATGTTAGCAAGTCAAACTTCTCAAATTGTTGACCATTGACCTGGCGCACGTTAGCAGATTCGGCTCACGCTGGGCGTCGCGGCGCGCATTGCTTCAGCGTCGCGATGCGAAAAACATGAAAATATTCATGTTGACGCATTTTTGTCGGGTTTGCCCAAATTGCCTCCAGTGCTGTCCAAACTTTATTTATTTGCAAAATAACAATAAAAACACATCAAAACGTTCACAAAACTCAAGAGACTATACAAAATATTAAGTTAATGAGTGGGAAATTGTGATATAAATACCACTCATCACACCCCCAAACCTAACATTTTGCTAGTCCTCGAGCAAAATACAAAATAAAATAACATGACAAAATTTAACTAAGCCATTTTCGTAGGGATCACGGTTGCATTTAGCATATGCAACAAGCCTTTAAACCTCTAGGTCCCTAGTGGACGAGTTGTAGTCTCGTGAGGGTTTACAGCAATGATACCCACAAACATTTTACAAAAGTAAAAAGGTATTAAAACTAATGCACACAAAAGCAAAAAGA
This sequence comes from Zanthoxylum bungeanum, assembly GCA_019454045.1. Lineage (NCBI taxonomy): Eukaryota > Viridiplantae > Streptophyta > Magnoliopsida > Sapindales > Rutaceae > Zanthoxylum > Zanthoxylum bungeanum. The sequence continues at coordinate 1,916 of SKCR01047532.1, forward strand.
CAAGCGAAAAGAGAATAAAGAAATTAGTGACTAATCAGGTGAAACTTCTACTCCAAGTTACTAGTTGTTTTATTTCTTTCTAAATTACCGAATAAGTAAATTCTCCGATTATTTTTACCATTCTCCATATACACAGTCAATAAAATGTTAATCAACTCATTTTTTCCCACAACAGTCATAAGTGCAGTTGATAAGAGAGTAATATTTTTGTCCTAAAGTTCTATCAGATTTTACACCTTTTTGTAGCAATGGAATAATTTTTCTGATTTTTCTGATTTTTTTTTTCTTTTTTTTTTTCTCTATTTTTTATTTATATACGATATCTTCCGTCTATGTAGCGAGCTTTGGGTCGGTGGCTCCCAAACCAGTTGGCTTTAGGGCACCAGGTGTTAAGACACCCCTACGAACTTAATTACTCAAACTTCAGTTATATATATTTTTGCAGCATCTTTGATCCATGTAACGAGCTTTGGGCCAATGACTCCCAAACCAGTTGGTTTTAGGGCACTAGGTGTTAAAACACCCTTACAGACTTAATAACTCGGATCTCGGACGTTTTTTTTTTTTTTTTTTTTTTTTTCCATCACTATTTAGAGATGCTTCCTCCAATAAACTATAGCACGGAATATTACAAACTTTCAATTTTAGCTCATGTCCGTATGTACTATGTATGTTGATATACCGGCCAACGGAGCATATGAAGATCCATTTTAGTCAGTGTTTAAGGAGAATTCACAAATTAAATATTAAAAAGGAAATAAACAAAAATTAACTTGTTTCGAAATAGGTTTGAGATACGTCTCAGGAGCGGAAATTCCTTACTCGGGCTATCTCTTACCAATTCCACCTTTTTAAGTCAAAATAAAAACACAACAAACACAAAATATTTTTGTAATTTTTTGAAAATTTTTCAATTTTTTTTTTTTTATTTTTTCGAAAAAATTTTGAACTAAAAAACAAGATATTAATACAACTAATTCCCTCCCCCAAACCTAAATGAGACATTGTCCCCAATGTCTTAAACAGTAGGAAGAAGAGTTTAGACGTTAATACCTGGTAAACTGAAATTCTACAGGAATTTAAAGGTTAAGATCCAGATTAACCCGACGTCTCTTACCACGATCGTCCCCAAACCAATTTATCTTTGAAATGATAGGGTCAACTTGTGGTTCATAGGCTATGAGTTGGTCAATTAGGATCTGGAGCAAGTTCTGGCAGTAAATAGGAGTTCTTTAAAGGTTTTGATATGAATCCATTTCTCCGGGCATCATCAAGAAAACAAACACAAAGAAAATCATAAAACCCATCACACATTGTACAGCCCAATTGGTTTCTGGTGTATGTTCAGGTTTGCCCAAGATAGTACGATAAAAATTTCTTCCAATGAACCCAAGCCACCTGGCAAAGCAATAAAAGCATCAGCACGGTTAATCATTTCGACCAAGTCGTTCAGACATACCTGGCACGATCATCATTCCCCTCCGTTTGATGATTCAATAAGATTTGCCTCTGCCAAGGTTTTTGGGATGATTCCCAAAACATGACTGCCTCCATCCTGTACGGCCTTTAAAACGATCCCCATTATCCAAGATTTCCTCTGCCATATATTAAATGCATATTCCTTGCAGCTAAAACTCGACCCAACTCCTGTGCCGCTTCAATGTATTGTGGTTTTAGTACCAACACTACTACCGCAAAAACACACAAATGTTTTCAACGTCGTCTTCTTGAAGTAGCTTCCATTTTTATGTTTTTTTTTTTTTTAATTCTGGATGACTTCAAAGGTGCAAATGATGAGTTGAATTTATAATACCTGAAAGGGGTGAGTAAAAATAGCACAAGTATCTTCCAAATGACGATTAGTATAACAATAGATCGTGATAGTCAAAAAGGTATGGATCCTGTCGGAGAAAATAAAAGAAAAATAACAAAAATCACAATTATTAAGAAAAGACAAAGAGATATAATATGTGCAAGAAAAGTAACGGGCTTGATTGACATCTATGCGTCAGTGGACAAGCTTCCCATCCAATTTTCTTATAAATTGGCAAACAGGGTCTTTTTGAGATCAGATTCCCAAGACTTAACTGTTGTCTTTCTTTTTGATATTGTGTATGTAATCTGCGAAAGTCTATGTGAACATATCCACTGGATGCGTCTCAAGAGTCGAAGATATATCATCTAAAGACTCCTTACTCAAGCCATTCCTAAGGAATTTAATTTTGTCTTCGCGATTAACAGACACCATTCCTAAAGAACTACAACGAGTATTGCAATTCCAACGTGCACATTTGTAACAACAACCCATTTGTTTAGCTCTTCGTTTCTTTGCATAGGTGCTTTCTTCCAAAACCAGGCAGATGTGAAATAAAAGAGTCAGAGGATTCACTTGCCAATCGGACTCGTGCTTCAATTACCCAACGAATGTCATTGGGCACACCATGGATGGTCAGTAGTCTCAGCCGTTCCAAGCGAGCTTTGTAGACCTTCATCAGAGATTTTTTGAGGGAGAGAAAGGAAATTGCTTGTGAAGATTTGTAAGAGCTTCTTCCATCTTGAAATGACTTAATCTGCAAAAAACTAAACACACACAATTAAATCACACCCAAATCAAATATATACAAAAAATTGCATGGGTTGCCTCCCTGTGAGCGCTAAGTTTAATCGTCATCAGAGAGCTAGACGTGACTTTTCGAACGTTTATGCTGGATCTGAAAGTGTGACACTTTCTTTTTGTCGCTCAAATGATTCTCCCCAGTAGTGCTTGACACGCTGACTGTTAACTTTGAATGTGTTGTTGGTATTAGGATCCAGTAACTCAACAGTTCCCATATGGTAAAATCTGAGTGATCACAAATGGTCCGGACCACCTAGATTTTAACTTTCCAGGGAAAAGTTTTAACCTCGAGTTGTACAACAACACCTGCTGCCTTGGTTCTAACTGTCTGTGCACTATTTTTCGGTCATGCCATTTTTTGGTCTTTTCTTTGTACAATTTGGCATTCTCATAAGCCTGTAGGCGAAATTCCTCCAATTCATTGAGTTGGTGAAGTCTTTTCTCTCCTGCAGCTTGTGAATCAAGATTCAGTTTCTTCAGTGCCCAATACGCCTTGTGTTCAAGTTCAACTGGAAGGTGGCATGCTTTCCCAAACACCAATCGATATGGGGACATACCAATGGGTGTCTTGTAAGCTGTTCGGTAGGCCCATAATGCATCATCTAGTTTTGTAGACCAGTCTCTCCTTGTTGATCCCAACAGTTCTTTCTAGGATTCTTTTGATCTCCCTGTTTGAAACTTCACCTGTCCATTTGACTGTGGATGGTAAGCTGTGGCAATCTTGTGAGTAACTCCATATTTGGATAGGAGTGCATCAAAGTATCTGTTGCAAAAATGAGAGCCACCATCGCTGATGATTGCTCGAGGTGTTCCAAACCGAGTGAAAATGTTTCTTTTTCAGGAATTTGATCACTACTTTGAATTGATTGGAGGGCAGTGCAATTGCTTCAACCCATTTGGAGACGTAGTCTACAGCAACCAGAATGTACATGTTTCCAAATGATGGTACAAATGGATAAATCCTACATGAATCAGATACCCAGCCACTAATCTCACCCACAGCAATATCGAATATTCCACTTCCAGAATGTTTTGCAACGGTGTCGTTTCTTTTCTCTCGAAATATTCCCTGTTCTCTGGCACCTTTCACATTGAAAAGCAAAAAGATAAGCATCTTTAAAAAGTGTGGGCCAGAACAAACCTGATTGAAGGACTTTGGCTGCAGTTTGTGTTTCCACTGAAGTGTCTGCCGTATGGTGATGAATGACAGTGTTGCAAAACACTGTTGACTTCCTCCTGTGGAACACACACCGTCTCAGTAATTGATCAGCACAGCGTTTAACAGGTACGGTTCATCCCCAGACATAGTGCTTGACTTCTTTGAAAAACTTCTTCCGTTGCTGAGTTGTCCATTCCAACGGCCATTTTCCTGATACAATATAATTGACATAGTCAACATACCAAGGGACTTCCTGTTGTTTCATGGAAAACAGTTGTTCATCTGGAAAAGTTTCTTTGATTGTCAGTCCTTTGTCAGCTGTTTTCTCCATTGTCGAGCCTCGATAAGTGATCTGCCACCAGTGGTTTTCTGTTCCTTTCCTGTCTCGAATCTCCACGTCGAATTCTTGCAAAAGAAGTATCCAACGGATCAATCTAGGTTTGGCATCTTTCTTTGTGATCAGATATTTGATTGTTGAATGATCTGTATAGACCACCACACTTTGGGACCCAATAGATAGGAGCGGAATTTGTCAAAGCGTACACAACTGCTAGCAACTCCTTTTCAGTGGTTGTGTAGTTGAGTTGAGCTTCATTCAGAGTTCTGCTGGAGTAGTAAATGGTGTGGGAAATCTTTGCTTTGCGTTGTCCCAAAACTGCACCTACAGCAAAAATCACTAGCATCACACATTACCTCAAATGGAAGGGTCCAATCTGGTGCTACAATGATGGGGGCAGAAACCAACTTTTGTTTTAAGATCTCAAAAGCTTCTTGGCATTCTTTGGTGAAGTTGAAGGGCACACATCCTTTTCCAGAAGATTGCAAAGAGGTTTGGCAATCTTGGAAAAGTCTTTGATAAATCTCCTGTAAAAAACCTGCATGTCCAAGAAAACTCCGAATCCCTTTTACAGATGTTGGTGGAGGTAGTTTCTCAATTGTCTCGATTTTTGCTTTTTCTACCTCGATCCCTTTTGTGAAATCCGGTGTCCAAGAACAATGCCTTCATGTACCATGAAATGGCATTTTCTCCCAATTGAGTACCAGGTTTGTATCTTATCGCGCACCTTTGTAGTACCTGTTCCAAATTTGCAAACAATGGTCAAAAGAATCTCCAAACACAGAAAAATCATCCATAAAAACCTCCATACTCTGCTCCAGCATGTCTGAGAAGATGGCCATCATGCAACGCTGAAAAGTGGCCGGGGCATTACATAATCCAAATGGCATCCTGCGGAAAGCAAAAGTACCATAGGGACATGTAAAAGTAGTTTTCTCCTGGTCTTCTGGTGCAATAGCAATCTGATTGTACCCTGAATATCCGTCAAGAAAGCAATAGAACTCATGTCCCGCCAATCTGTCTAACATCTGGTCAATGAATGGCAGCGGAAAATGGTCCTTTCTCGTGGCTTTGTTCAGCTTCCTGTAATCCATACATACTCTCCATCCAGTCACCATTCTTGTTGGAATCAGCTCGTTCTTTTCATTGGTGACAATAGTAATTCCTCCTTTCTTTGGTACACACTGCATAGGACTTACCCAAGTGCTATCTGAGATGGGGTTAAATGTGATGCCAGCATCCAACCATTTGATGATTTCTTTCTTCACGACTTCCTTCATGATGGGATTGAGTCTCCGTTGATGCTCCACCGTGGGTTTGTATTCATCGTTCATCAAGATTTTGTGCATGCAAAATGATGGACTAATGCCTCGAATGTCTGCTATAGTCCAGCCAATGGCTCTTTTGTGTTCTCGTAACACTCTTAGTAGCTTTTTCTTCATGTTCCAATGTTAGTGAAGAAGAAATAATAACAGGTAATTCAGAAGAGTTTCCAAGAAATGCATACCTGAGATGGCTCGGAAGTAACTTTAGTTCCAGCTGTGGTGGTTCTTCAATCGAAGGCTTGATTCGATCTTTCTTTGCAGTTCCAAGCTTTCAACTGGTGGTGTTACTTTGAATCGGAATGGTTTGTCAAGGTAGTTGATACATTCCAAGATTTCAGCATCTAGCTCGCTGTCAGTCATGTTGGTGATGCAAGCTTCAAGTGTATCTGTGGGATTTGACTCAGTATTCTGAACAATTTTAACAATAACATCAACTCTGAAGCATTCTTCTTCTTCCTTTCATCGCTCGGGAATTTCATTGCTTTGAAAACATTAAAGGTCACTTCTTGTCCTGCACTTTCATGGTCAGTTCTCCTTTTGCACATCAATCACAGTTTTACCTGTAGCCAAAAATGGTCTCCCAAGAATGATAGGTACTTCTTTGTCTTCTTCCATGTCAAGGATGATGAAGTCTGCTGGAAGGATGAGTTTGTCAACTTTAACCAGCACACATTTTCCACGACTCCTCTCGGAAATGCGAGTGTTCGATCAGCAGTTGCAAAGATACTGAGGTAGGCATTGCTTCTCCAATTTGCAATTCCTGTAAATAGAAAAAGGCATTAAATTAACACTGGCACCTAAATCACATAAAGCCTTACCGATGTAATGTTCTCCAATGGTGCATGGAACTGTGAAACTGCCAGGATCTTTCAACTTCGAGGAAGTTTCTCTGAATGATGGCGCTGCTTCTTCTGTCAAAAGCTACTGTTTTGTAGTCTCCCAATCTCCGTTTTCGTGAAAAAATGTCTTTCATGAATTTGACATAACTAGGCATTTGTTCCAAGGCTTTCTGCAAATGGTATGTTGATGTGTAGCTTTTTGAAATCTCCAAGAAACGAGCAAACTGTTTGTCCATTTTGCTTTTCTGAAGACGCTGAGGAAAAGGTGGTGGTGGAGTGATTTGTTCTGGTTCTTTTTCCTTTGCTTCTTTTTCTTTGCTTCTTTTTCTTCCATCTGTTTCTCGGCTTCTTCTTTTGGAACTTCTTCTTGGGATATCTGGATTCCAATATCTTTGTTGATCTCAGTACCACTCTTTAAGGTAATGGCTTGACATTGCTCCTTCCTCGGTTCCTTGGATTTGGTTCTGTGTTGCTGGGAAGATTACCTGGCGGTCTGTAACTCTGAACATTGGCCAGTTGTCCGATTTGATTCTCCAGTGCTTTGATGAAGCTGATTGACTCTGAATCATAGCTTCATATCTTTTTAATTGAGCTAGCATCTCTGCCATTACTGGTTCATTTGTCTGCTCCTGGCCTTTATTCTGTTGCTGGAATCCAGGTGGTGGATAGTTTCTTTTGCCCTGAATTGTTGCTCCATGAAAATTAGGATGATTCCTCCACCCTGGGTTGTAGGTGTTGGAATATGGATTGTTCCCCTGTCTGTTGAAATTGTTGACATAATTCACCGTCTCTTCAAGTTGGTTCGGTTCTGGTGCTCCTCCATATAGTGAACTTGTGGATCCAGTGGTAAGAGTCTCCATGAATTTGCATATCTGATCTAGTTTGGTGTTGACTGCTTATTAGCTCCAACTTCATAGATTCCTGCAATTCTTTGAATAATGCTCCTTTCTGTTGGCCATAAGGAATTGTTGTTGGCCATTTCTTCGATTAGGTCCCAGGCTTGATTTTCTCCTTTTGCCATCAAAGCTCCTCCAGCAGCAGCATCGATTGTGGTTCTCATCAGTCCAGAAAGTCCATTATAGAAAGTTTGGACTCGAAGCCATTTTGGAATCTCATGGTGAGGACATTTCCGGAGCAAATCTTTGTATCTTTCCTAAGCTTCGTACATGGATTCTGAATCTTGCTGCACAAAGGATGTGATGTCATTCCTCAACTTTGCAGTTCTGGCTGGTGGAAAGTATTTTGCAAGGAATTTTGTGGCTAGAGCGTTCCAAGTTGTGATAGAACCTGCTGGTAATGAATGTAGCCATGCTTTTGCTCTGTCTTTCAAGGAATATGGAAAAACCCTCAGTCTCATTGCTTCTTCTGATGCTCGATTGTAATTGAAAGTGCCGCAAACTTCCAGGAAGTTGCTGATGTGAGCATTAGGATCTTCAGTTGCATTTCCTCCAAACTGAACTGTTTGCTGAATCATCTGAATGCAAGTTTTGATGTCACCCGCATTTGCTGGTAAAGGAGGAAGAACAATACAGGAAATGAGGCCATCTACCACCGGAATGGTTCTGTCTCGAATGGGTATTGGTGGTGCAACCTCCAAAGGTTCAGGTTCCATGTTGACTAAGGCTTCTTGGCCTTCTCGCCTTTCCCTTCTCAACTGTCTGATGGTTCTTTCAATTTCTGGGTCAAGCGGTCGGATTTCAAAGCTTCTGGTTCGTCTCATGAAGTTTCTGAGAACCTGTAACACAAGAAAACAGAAATAATAAGTAAAAAGAAATTAGATACAAGTAAAGGTATCTAACCCCTAAACTAATAGTAAAAGATAACTAGTTCCCCGGCAACGGCGCCAAAAACTTGACCGGCGTAAACACACACGTATAACGCAAGCGTACGTATCGTTCAAGTAGTATAAAAAGTATCGATCCCACGAGGACTTAAAATCTTATCTATTAATTATTATGAGGTCAAATGATTACTAGTATCTATCAGGTTGTTTTATTGATTTGAAATGACGACGATTCTAAATTTAAAGGCAAGTAACGAAAATTGGTTGAAAAGATATTTTGAGAAAATTCAATATTAAAACTATCTAGGGTTGTGATTTATTCCAATATTATTTAAAGATGAAGTTGTTATCTTATAGTTGGGTAAAATATTGATTTATTAACCTGGAACACTAAATTATGTAAAAGCCTCTTCCGATGGTCAATTACAAATATCCAATTTAACCTAATTGAACCATATGTCTATGTCAACCAAATTATCTGGATTCATTAAGATTAAATTCCAATTATGGCTACCCCCGCCCGACAGGTATATTCCTATCCTGTAAGGAAATCTATTAAAGGGTTATCTATCCTCAAGGAAGATCGTGGGTTATTGAGTCTGAGGTCTTAAACCTAAAATCCCTATGTCTAGTTCATTTTAAATTTACCTTATCAAATTTATTAGTGGCCAGTTAATAAAAAGCATTAAGATTAAGACTCAATAAATAAATCTTTATATTACCCAAATTATAATTTAACCCTTATAAACCGGTGATATTGGATTTCATCACAACCCTAGATTACTAACTTAGTTATAACACATAGCTAGGGCTAGTAAAAACTTAAAAGACATAAAATGAAAATGCTGAAAAGTAATTGCGGTGAGTAAAATGCTGAAAAGTAAATTACAAATGAAATAAAATGCTAAGGCAAAAGGAATTACTTTTACTACTACTAATTTAGATATCTCCCATAAAATAATATATAAACTTGTGATAATATTTTACCAACCGACCAATCTGGCGGTATCCTGATTAAGTCAAATTAAGTCCAACCAGCCATATAGGTGGTAATATTTGTCCATAATCCAGCCATAAAGGCGGTACCAAAATAAATTTACCAACCGACCAATCTGGCGGTATCCTTGATTATTCAGATTCAAACCAACAGAAAATAAATTTACCAACCGACCAATATAGCGATTTCCTTGATTAGTCAGGTTTAAACCAGATTAAATTGAATTGCCAACCGACCAATATAGCGGTATCCTTTATTAATCAGAATTTTAAATAGTAAATATATTATTTTTAAGGGAGATTAATCTAAATAGCAATAGTAAAATAATTACCTTTCACCCTAGCATAGGGAAGTTACCTCCTCATAGTGAATAGTAAAAACTGTAAAATAAGAAAGTAGATTACTATTATTACAAAAAGTAATTAAAATTATTACAAAAGTAAAAACTAAAAATTAAAAACGAAACTTAGAGAGATAAGAATTCCCTATTTACATCAAATAAGAGAGAGGGAATGGTGTACTGAAATCTGAAATTTCGCGCTCTATTTATAGGTAAAATTTCACTGTTCGAGCGTCGCGACCCCAAAGACCTCAGCGTCGCGACGCTGGATTTTGTCGACGTGGCACGATGAAGTGGCGACACGTAGCAAGGCGGCTGACTGTTCACGCGACACGTGTCAAGGCGGCTAACTCTCAATTATTGTGATGACGTCATTGATGACATCATGCTCACATGGCGATGACGTGGCGATGAAGTGGCAATGCGGCTGAGATCAACTGTCGGCACAATATGATTGCGACACGTGGCGACACGTGTCACGTTCTGATTGGCTGAGGCTGACGTGGCACATTGACTTGGTTGACCTTGTGACGTGGCTGATGACACATGGCGAAGTTGACTCTTTGACCGCTGACATGGCTGATGATGAGGCGACACGTGTCAAGTCTGAGTGTCGGCAGCATATGATGATGACACATGGCACGGCGCACGTTAGCAGATGGGATGTGATGGTGACACGTGGCACGGTGCATGTTAGCAAAGTCAAACTTCTCAAATTGTTGACCATTGACCTGGCGCACGTTAGCAGATTCGGCTCACGCTGGGCGTCGCGGCGCGCATTGCTTCAGCGTCGCGATGCGGAAAACATGAAAATATTCATGTTGACGCATTTTTGTCCGGTTTTGCCCCAAATTGCCTCCAGTGCTGTCCAAACTTTATTTATCTGCAAAATAACAATAAAACACATCAAAACGTTCACAAAACTCAAGAGACTATACAAAATATTAAGTTAAATGAGTGGGAAATTGTGATATAAATACCACTCATCAAGAAGCATTCAACATAATGAATAAGTATGGGATGAAGTTGAATCCAACAAAATGTGCATTCGGAGTAGCCTCTGGGAAGTTCTTGGGATATGTTGTCACGCGACGAGGCATTGAAGCAAATCCTGATCAAATCAAATCCATTCTTGAAATTCCCTCTCCTACCTGCCCAAAAGATGTTATGCGGCTAGCAGGAAGAATTGCAGCTTTAAACAGATTCATCTCCAAGTCCACATATAAGAGTTTTATGTTCTTCTCAGCCATAAAGAAAGCAAAAAACTTTGAATGGACTCCAGCCTGTGAAGAAGCTCTCAAAGAACTCAAGCGGTACTTAACGTCGCCACCATTGTTGTCAAAACCACTCGACAATGAAAGGCTTTTCCTGTACTTAGGAGTCTCAGATCAAGCTGTGAGCGCTGTTTTGATCAGAGAAGACAACAACACCCAACTTCCAGTCTACTACGTAAGCAAGGCATTGCTTGATGCGGAATCACGTTACTCACATTTGGAAAAACTAGTATTTGCCTTGGTAATGTCAGCAAGGAAGCTACGACCATACTTTCAAGGACACCCGATCACAGTTTATTCAGAGTATCCCCTAAGGAGCATTCTTCATAAACCGGAGTTGTCTGGAAGATTAACGAAATGGGCGGTCGAATTGGGAGAACACGACATCACTTACCAGCCCAGAACAGCAATCAAATCTCAAGCATTGGCTGACTTTGTTGCTGACTTCAGTTTCAATCAGAATGTTTCAATAGATGTAGAAGTCAGTTCGATCCAGACCACATCACTTTGGAAGCTTGCAGTCGACGGTTCCAGCAATAAGAAAGGATGCGGTCTTGGGGTGGTGATCACTACTCCTGATGGAGATATACTACGTCAAGCAATCAAATGTGGATTCAGGGTTACAAAAAATGAGGCAGAGTATGAGGCCTTGATAGCAGGAATCAGTTTGGCTAAAGAACTTGGAGCAAACAGAATAGAAGTGGTATCAGATTCTCAACTGATAGTCAACCAACTCCAAGGTTCATATCAAGCACGAGATCCTCAAATGTCATCTTACTTAATGAAAGTGAGAGAAATCCAATCGACATTTGAAGAATTTACAATAACCCAAGTTTCGAGAAGCGAGAATACTCAAGCAGACGCATTGGCTACCCTTGGATCGATGATGCATGGGGATAAACCACAATCCATTCCGGTAGTGTATTTGAATTGGCCAGCAATTTGGAAAGAGAGCAAGGAGATCACCACCATCACATCAAACAACTCATGGATGACGCCACTCATGAAATATTTGCAAGAAGGACTACTTCCAGAAGACAAAACTGAAGCAAGAAAGATTCAGAGACAGGCAGCAAGATTTACCATATTCAACGGACAGTTATTGAAAAGGTCATTCTCTGGACCCTACTTAAAATGTCTTACTCACGATCAAGCACAGCATGTATTGTCAGAATTGCATGAAGGAGAATATGGAAATCATTCTGGAGGACATAGCCTCGCTTTACGCGCCCATTCGACTGGGTATTATTGGCCAACTATGAGAATTGATTCAGCTAATTATACGAAGAAATGCGAGAAATGTCAAAGGTTCGCCCCGATTTCACATCTCCCTCCTGAGAAATTAAATCCCACTCTCTCCCCGTGGCCATTCATGAAATGGGGAATGGATATTGTGGGAAAGCTACCAACCGCCCCTGGACAACGAGTCTACATGCTGGCATTAACGGATTATTTTTCAAAGGGATTGAGGCAGACTCTTTCACCAAGATACGAGATAGAGAAGTTCAATCATTTGTCTGGAAGAACATCATATGTCGATTCGGCGTTCCCAAAGAGATTGTGACTGATAATGGTTCACAATTTATCAGCAATCACTTCCAAGACTTCTGCAAAAATTGGAGGATCAAATTAAGTTTTTCAACCCCTCGATTCCCACAAGCAAATGGTCTAGCCGAGTCTTCCAACAAGACAATTTTAAATACTCTAAAGAAAAGATTAGAAAAAGCAAAAGGAGCCTGGGCGGATGAACTACCAGGAGTCTTATGGTCCTATAGGACGACTATCCGTTCCTCCACAGGAGAAACTCCGTTCTCTCTTGCATTTGGGACAGAAGCTGTGATACCAACTGAAGAAACCATGCCATCTCCCCGTTACCAATGGCTCAACGATGATACCAACTATTCTCCAATCTCTTTGTTCGACGGGAAGGTCAAGAAGAGCTTTAGTATTAGATAAAATTTGAGGTGTTTTGTCGAATAAACTGTTTCGAAATGGGCCTGCAAAACAAACAATCCATACATTAGCGTCAAACGACGACAACATTGATAACTTATCAATAAATAGAAGGAACGGATACTCACTAAATACACTCCAATATTCTGAAACACGACCCATTCCAGTCGACCCAAAGATACCCTCATTCCTCACAAAGAAATAATCTGACTGCCAATTACCCCTATCGTTCGTTGGAAGCCCCATAACTATTTGTTCCCTCTTACGACGAAGATACAAAGTATATCTCCCTTTTTCAGTTAAGTGCTCCTTGAGGTAGTATGAGTATACAACGTCCTTCACCTCAAAAAAAACCCTTGTTCAAATGTTAAGCATTCAATCGACAATAAAATCCTCCAAGCATTCGGCATCAGTTGTGAAGGAGCGATCCCATAATGATCCAAAACTTCCCAAGCTAACCTCGGAATGGGGAATCTAAGCCCATTAGAAAACGGTACTACATAAAATCCAATCCACCCAGGAATTTTATAGTCGATTCTTTCAGTCGGCAAGGGCACTCTCCACTCCATTGATCTAGGAAATCTGTACTTACTCCTAATTTCCATCAGCATACTAGCCGTCATTCGACTAGCTGGGTTCTTGGTTAGCAAGTTGGTTGGCTCACTTGTGCTCACCGCTCCACTAAACTCATCAACTGCTGCCAATGATCTAATAGGAATTGCATGCACGGGAATTTCACGCGACAAAATGGTAACAGGACCCTCCTCGGATAATTCTTGACGCGACCAGTCCCTTAATGATTTTTCTTCTGTTGATTCACTCGATGATACTCCTTCGAATTTATCAATCTGTTCGCCTAAACTTTCTAAAGATTCTCCACTCGACATATTCTACTCGACGAGTCTACAAACAAATAATTTCTAAGATTTGGGTTTCTTAAAGATCAAATCCTACTCGCCTCTCCAAACACAAATCCACCAAATAATGTATGATTCAAAAGATCAAACAACCTAATTTAGCTAAGAACAGTTTGAAGCTACTCTATGAATATTCAAAGGAAAAGAAGAACGCGAAGAGAGTTTTGAAGAGTACCTTGGAGCCTTGAAGTTTTTTTCTCCCAACTCGTTGATCTTGTGAATGAAACAAATGAACCCATCAAGCCACTCTTACTACTTCTTTTGGCGGTTCATTTCCCCCAAAAGACTCCTCGTTATTCGCATTAGGTTTTACTTCGTTAAACGACACGTGGAAGATCTAGGAAATATAAAATATTTCGTCTAAAAGAATTAATCACAACTTGACACCACTTGCTCTCAGCAACAAAATTCTCTTCACAACTGCCTTTACCATTTGACACGACATCATTAGATATGAAGGTCGCCTTCATTCAAGAAAATTAATTGGGCAAACCCCGGTGCATGCCTTAATAATCACTCGACACATGATAAAAATATTGAATAGATTGTGCATTCGACACATTTCAAGTTGAACTCCTGAACCTATCATTCGGTTCAGTCGACCAAGGGACATTCCCCATGACTCTTGAGGAGTTAAGTTGAACTCCTGAACCTACATTTGGTTCAGTCGACTAAGGGACATTCCCCATGACTCTTGTCGAGTCAATTGAACACCTGAACCTACATTCGGTTCAGTCGACAAGGACATTCCCATGACTTTGTTGAGGAGTCAAGTGGAACTCCTGAACCTACATTCGGTTCAGTCGACAAAGGGACAATCCCCATGACTCTTGTCGAGTCAAGTGGAAACTCCTGAACCTACATTTGGTTCAGTCGACAAAGGGACATTCCCCATGACTCTTGTCGAGTCAAGTTGAACTCCTGAACCATATTTCGGTTCAGTCGACAGGGACATTCCCCATGACTCTTGAGGAGTTAAGTTGAACTCCTGAACCTACATTTGGTTCAGTCGACTAATGGACATTCCCCATGACTCTTGTCGAGTCAAATAGAACACATGACCTACATTCGGTTCAGTCGACAAGGGACAATCCCCATGACTCTTGGTGAGTCAAGTGGAACTCCTGAACCTACATTCGATTCAGTCGACAAATGGACAATCCCCATGACTCTTGTCGAGTCAAGTGGAACTTCTGAACCTACATTCGGTTCAGTCGACAAAGGGACATTCCCCATGACTCTTGCCGAGTCAAGTTAAACTCCTGAACCTACATTTGGTTCAGTCGACTAAGGGACATTCCCATGACTCTTGTCGAGTCAATAGAAACCTGAACCTACATTTGGTTCAGTCGACTAAGGGACATTCCCCATGACTCTTGCCGAGTCAAGTTGAACTCCTGAACCTACATTTGGTTCATCGACTAAGGACATTCCCCATGACTCTTGTCGAGTCAAATAGAACACCTGAACCTACATTGGTTCAGTCGACTAAGGGATATTCCCCATGACTCTTGCGAGTCAAGTTGAACTCCTGAACCTACATTTGGTTCAGTCGACTAAGGGACATTCCCCATGACTCTTTTCGAGTCAAATAGAACACCTGAACCACTATTTGGTTCAGTCGACTAAGGGACATTCCCCATGACTCTTAGCCGAGTCAAGTTGAACTCCTGAACCTACATTTGGTTCAGTTGACTAAAGGACATTCCCCATGACTCTTGTCGAGTCAAATAGAACACCTGGACCTACATTCGGTTCAGTCGACAAAGAGACAATCCCCATGACTCTTGTTGAGTCAAGTGGAACTCCTGAACCTACATTCGGTTCAGTCGACAAAGGGACAATCCCCATGACTCTTGTCGAGTCAAGTGGAACTCCTGAACCTACATTCGGTTCAGTCGACAAAGGGACATTCCCCATGACTCTTGTCGAGTCAAGTTGAACTCCTGAACCTACATTTGGTTCAGTCGACTAAGGGACATTCCCCATGACTCTTGTCGAGTCAAATAGAACACCTGAACCTACATTTGGTTCAGTCGACTAAGGGACATTCCCCATGACTCTTGTCGAGTCAAGTTGAACTCCTGAACCTACATTTGGTTCAGTCGACTAAAGGACATTCCCCATGACTCTTGTCGAGTCAAATAGAACACCTGAACCTACATTTGGTTCAGTCAACTAAGGGACATTCCCCATGACTCTTGTCGAGTCAAGTGGAACTCCTGAACCTACATTTGGTTCAGTCGACTAAGAGACATTCCCCATGACTCTTGTCGAGTCAAATAGAACACCTGAACCTACATTTGGTTCAATCGACTAAGGGACATTCCCCATGACTCTTGTTGAGTCAAGTTGAACTCCTGAACCTATATTTGGTTCAGTCGACTAAGGGAAATTCCCTATGACTCTTGTCGAGTCAATAGAACACCTGAACCTACATTTGGTTCAGTCGACAAAGGGACATTCCCCATGACTCTTGTCGAGTCAAGTGGAACTCTGAACCTACATTGGTTCAGTCGACAAAGGAGGATTTCCCATGACTCTTGTCGAGTCAAGTGGAACTCCTGACCTACATTCAGTTCAGTCGACAAAGGGACATCCCCATGACTCTTGTCGAGTCAATTGAACTCCTGAACCTACATTTGGTTCAGTCGACAAAGGGACATTCCCCATGACTCTTGTCGAGTCAATAGAACTCCTGAACCTACATTTGGTTCAGTCGACTAAGGGACATTCCCCATGACTCTTGTCGAGTCAAGTTGAACTCCTGAACCTACATTTGGTTCAGTCGACAAAGGGACATTCCCCATGACTCTTGTCGAGTCAAGTGGAACTCATGAACCTACATTCGGTTCAGTCGACAAAGGACATTCCCCATTACTCTTGTCGAGTCAAGTTGAACTCCTGAACCTACATTCGATTCAGTCGGCCAGAGAATGTTCCTCATTACTTATGTCGAGTCAATTGTATCCATGGATCTTCATAATGATCAGACGACCAGGAGCCGATCCCCATAAGTCAAGTCGAATCAGAAGGACTAAGACTTCCTCTACCTAGATGATACACGCGATATATTCCAAAAACCCACATTTTGCACATATTCTTATAAACCATTCGACAGAAGGTGATACATTCGTATCACATGCTTTTTGTGATTAGTATCATACGACACAAATGTATATACTCTCTAAGACAAAAATTTTTGACTTAGAGAGTAAGGGAAAAACTGTACGAACCAAAAATGGGCCAAGGATAAAATCGTCTTTTACCTTAAAAACCCAAAATAGTATGCAGAGCCCAAAATGATATGCAAAGCCCGAAAGTAAAGACTTGGCCCAAAAGATTTTTGTATTATTGTATTACAATTAAGTCATAAGCTTAAATACAAAGACCCCTAATTATATCAACTACTCTTCTTCTACTTTGCCCGACACAAAACTTCTTCCCACCTGCCCAGACTTTTTATCAAATATACAAAGCACGTGGTGGGACTTACGCCAGCTGCCAACGATAATAATCTTCATCTATAAATTGGAACGAAATTCGAGAGACATGGCAGAACTAAACTCCTTTCTTACAAGTCTCTGCTCTCTGACACCAGCTCTCTCAGAGTACTTCATCCCCTATACACTTATCAACCGCCCTCACGGGCTACCAAAAGAGTTTAAGGTAACATCAAACCAAGCTTTCACATTTTAACCTTTCACTCACATTTACATATTTACTGATCATTTCATACTACTGACTTGGGCGTCCGGAGTGCCCCGGCACCCACCACAACCGGGGGCAGTCTGCTCCCACTCACGCTACCTTTGGTCTTGCAGGATCGCTAGTGCCCTCAACTTACAAATCTCGATTATGGACCTCGGCCGAAATCCAGCATCCACAAAAGTGTGTTGATGAGTAACCTATCAACTATAACCCAGAGGGAATAATGTTGCATTTGGGTTCCTCGACAACCTCACTATAAAATCCATACTTATCACATCCCATTTCCACTATGGTATCTTTAAGCTTTGAAGCATCCCTATGTTAGGGATATGCCCTATACCCCAACTTGTGGATGGGCTACATATACATGATTTGTAATATTTTCATTTATTAATAATATGACAATCTTTATATACGTGTCCTTACATAAATTATATGAACCAATCAAACATTGTAAAAAGCCCTTGGAGTAAGAAGATGATGACATCCACGCCTTATGAGAATCAGTACTCTCAAACGTTCCTAGTCAAAGTTTTGTGAATAATCTGGGCGTTCACAAAGCGGAGAGACTAGCATGATGATATGATCCGCCCTTAAATGGGGTAGCCGATCTCATAGGCTACTAGCGGAGATCCGTCTGCTTGGTGTATCACATGGATGCATGAGTTGCTCGTGTCCATTAAAACCGACCGCCGAAAGTTTTCACATTGAATGTTTATCCCATGTGTCTGTGAGAACTTTCATGTATCGATTGTATGACTAGTCCTTAGACTTGAGGTCTTTACAATCTTATGTGTAGATCAAATAACTTTGACATTCTCCTTCAACGGTTCAAAAGATCCGGTTATAAGGGTATGATTGGGTCATTTGTTGAAACACATAAAGTTTGTAAAGATACAACAGAGAATCGCCACTCTCTCGGATAATATTTTCTTATAAGAGTAGTATTCCAGTTTCGCGGTTGATATATCTGATCAGTGTTGAGACTGTGGCCGCAGCGGAAGAATCATGTGAGATTCTTGGGTTAACATGATTCATGACACTATCAAAATCATACCTTTGACTATATGGGTAGACACTTTCCGTACCCTAGGTCAAACGGTGGGGATACAGTGAGGTGAGGACCGTATCATATGTAAATCGCATACAAAATGAGTATATATCTTTCCTTCTCATTTGGGGGCCTTAGCATGTTGCTAGATGTCAACATTGGTCATTGAAATTTAATGACCATCTGATCGGAGGATAATTTATGTTCGATTAAATTATCACGATTATTTCATATCCAACTTGAGGGAACCCAAAAGGTCACACACACAACAAAGTCGAAATCAATGGTTAACAGTGCACAATACAAATTTTAACAACATATATGATTGCTGTAGAAATTGTTCATAAATGGTTCAATGTTTTTAATTATTGAACATATCATTTATGAGGTTCTATAGTGGCTTAGAGTTGGTGAATGACGATAGGGGCACTTTGGGAATTGGAAAAATGAGGAAAAAAATATGCTTCTTTTTTTATTTTATTTTATTTTTTATTTGTTTTGAATTCCAATTCGGCCAAAATTCTTATTAGGGTTTTATAATCTCATTAAACCACTATATTAAGATCCAATGGCTAAGATTTAATTAGCATTTATCCCACATCAGATTCTTAATTAACTTTGTTTTCTTTGGAGCACTTATATAAACCCAAAGAATTCTTTACATTTTTTACACCAAAAACCTTTCATATATTGGGTTTATATAAGTGAGCAACTCTAAAGTTTAAGAGTAAACCACTGATTTTGAGGATCCTTAAGTCTAATTGACTAGAGGAATCTCAAGTTAAAAGTTTTGAGGTATTTTCCTAGGCTAGCACTAAGGGCAAAATACCCGTGCACTCAAGGCGAAGTCTTGCTGTTGAGTTTTGGCTTTGGTGTGTGCAACTTTGGAGGCCACGCACTTGGGTGGCTCTTTGGAACGAAGAAGTGCTTGCTGAGTTCGAGAAAAACTTGTAGATTGAGAGGAGGACTGGAGGAGTCTTCGGTTCAAGTAAGTCTTTTTCTTTCTTTATTTTTAATTAGAGTTCTTATGATAGTTAGCATGTTTAAGTTTATGTTCTTTGCATGTCTTATGAGTTTTTATGCTTAGAATATATAGTAACATGCCTAGGCTTGTATAATAATAAAAAAAATGGGTCTTAGGCAAAGGGATAGCGGCATCATAATTTTTAATTTTCCGCTGCGCACTCGCTGCTGCTTCCCAACAGTGGTATCAACGCGCCTTTTTGTTTTGATTGGTTCTCTGTCATTTCAACTTGAAATCAGGTGTGTAAAAGCTCATTGGAAAGGTAACACCCTGAACTTACTTTTAGGTACAAGTTTTGCATGATTTGGTTAAGATTTGAATTGTGAAATTTCATTTAAAGTTCAGGCATCTGTAAAAAAATATGAATAGTAAATTTATTTCATTAAAATAAAATGAAATATCATAATTAAATATTAATCAAGTTATTGAATGCCTAAAATAATTCCAACATATTAAAACTAATATGCTCGATGATTCTATGTATGATTATAATTGGCATGATTATTTTAGGGTGCCTCTTAGTGTTCCTAGAACATTCCAAGATCGTCTAAGAGTGATTTGTGTGTGAATTAACAAGAGAGTTGCGGAATACTCACATTGATTAGTTGATGAGATTTCGAAAATTTCCAAGGATGTAATGCATTTCGGTGGGATCTCAAAGCTTTCAAGAGTGTTTCCAACACTTGGGTGAGTTTCCCTATCACCTTGATCCACTCCTTGATGTGTTAGCAAGAACAAATTTTGAAAGAAAACTTTGTCCTCCAAGAACATGGTTCACGAAATTTAAGTGAGAGAGAAGAGGAATAGTGCAATTTTGATTTCTAAAATCTTATCTCATTTACCAAATCCAAGTTTGTTATATCTCATTCAAAATGAATAAAATAATTACAAAGTGTGTTGAGATTGTGTTGAGTAAAAAACAAGTAAAGCAAGTTTTACACTCAAGCTAAAACAACTTCCATCACATGTTAAACTTGTGATGTAAGCCAAGCGGGTCCCACTGTTGGACAATTATGACCCATAGCGTCACTATTTGTATAGATCATGGTGTTGTTGTACAAATTAACTATGTGACAAAGGAGATTGCACTCTTATCATTTGTGATTAGATCACCTAGATATATAAATGATAGGAGGTCCTGTGATTTGTTCCTTGATTGAGAATGATATGAGACAGTATCAATCCACGAAGGATAAATCATTAAATATCCATAGTCAGAGCATTATCGAGATTGGACATCGATGAATGTGTAAAAGATTAGTATTACACTTGTGCGCGTTGTGAGGGCAAAACGGCGTAGTTCTCATATATTTGGGTATAAGATACTCACGCAAGTGTAATAGGAGGTTGTGTTTTACCGATGGTACGGGAAACAGCTTCGCTCTAGATAAGACCCCCTCGGAATTCCATTGGTAGTATGAGTATGTGTCTATGGAAGTCAGAAATCATGGTAAGTGTATTTGGTCTTAACCTGAGACTTGCACTGCTAATACTTGCGACAATCAATATACTTTGGTTGCGGTCGTCCAGGGTTTTAACAGGTTCTGTGTACGCCAATACTTGGTATATTGAGAATCGTAATGTGTTGGATGTGATGTCAAGACAGAAGTGTCACTCCAGTCATATGGAGTTGATGATCGCGCATGGATACAGAACTGGTTCTCTATAAAGGTTGCAACCGTCGGGATAATATGACTTGGTCATGATTATCCGATTATAAAGAGACTAGTTGCTCGTTATCCGATATATGCTTCGTACGGGGTAGACACTGTACTAGCCCCAGGCCTCGCATGTGATCATCCGATGCTGGACAGAAATAAGCAATACTATGTATACTACGCCTGATATAGATCCTTATATTCCGTAAGGATATTTCCGGAGAATTGGGTAGGCATGGCGCTTTGCTAGAGGCCAACCTTGTCTTGTAATTCGGTATAAACATAGTACGAGGTACTTACGTGTTCGGATAGTCCGACGACCGAATTTACTGCCAGCATATCCGAGGATCTCATGGGTCGCTTCCCAAAGATTCACCGATGACATATGACTCTCACTTTTAATTAATCTGGGACTAATAGAAGAGAGAGAAAATTAATCTGGGATTAATTGCAGAGATATTTTATCTGGGATAAAATATCATTTAAAGAGAGAGAACGATTAATTTGGAATTAATCGGTAAATTAATATATTTGATATATTAAACGAAATTGGATTTCGACGCGGAATTAAAATTAGATTTTAATTCGGGCGAACGAGTTAATTTAGAATTAATTCGTTAGCGACGTGAATAGTGACTTTGTTAGGCGTAATCATTAATTACGTCGCAACGGAAAATTTGTTAATTTGGAATTAGCGAACCCGAGCCCAGGATTATTTGCGAGCGCATTCGCATTTCGAATTCGAGTACGGCACGCAAGTCAAATCAAGCGTCAAATTGCTAGTCGCATCAAGCGTCAAATCACTTGTCACTTTGATTGATGTGACTTGACAACTTGATTGATTGAGTGATGTGTGTGGTTGGCATTTAAAGCTTTAAAAGTTTGACTTTTTAAAAGCAAAATGTTTGGTATATGTTTTAGAAATAAAATACCAAAACATTTTAAAAAAACATATTTCATCATCTCTCCTCTCTTTTCCCTCTTCTCTCCTCACGCCATTTCTTTCTTTCTTCTGGTTCTGTGAACTGCCGAGAGATGGAAAGAAAAAGGGAAGCAAGTGCTTGGTTTTTGTGGCAAAAATCAAGAGAGCTAGCACTCTGAGAGACATGCGAAGGTGATAGGGAAGTCCACCCATGAGCCGAGAATCAAATGACAAAGCTTGGAGCTTGATTCTTGGAGCTCAAAAGCCGAAAATGGAGGAGGCAAAACTGCAGTTTGCCATGACCAACCTGTGGGCAGTGAAGAGTTTTTGTTGCCTCGTGCGTCGCTCAACTGATCGATGTGAGTATTCCGCAACTTTCTCCAATGTATTCACTTATGTTTCATGCTTGTAAATTGATCTTGGGATGCTTAGAATCTCCAACACCCACCACTTGTTAATTCCGAATTTACGTCGAACAATCTCAACGCGCAACTTCGCTCGGGCTCGGATTCGTTTAATTCCGAATTAAGCGAATTACCGTTGCGACATAATTAAATCCAAAATCCATTTTAATTAAATAATAATGCCTCGCAATATTATTACATAAGTCGCTTACGAATTAATTCTAAATTAATTCGTTCGCTCGAATTAAAATCTAATTTTAATTTCGCTTTGAAATCCAATTTCATTTAATATATCTAATATATTATTTCAGCCTAATTAAATAAATTAAATAGTAAAATCTAATTTCACTATTAAATTTACTTTACCGATTAATTCTAAATTAATCGCGTTCTCTTTTCTCGACGGACTTAATCCCATATTAATTCTTTCTCTTTTAATTAATCTCAGATTAATTTATTACCGTAATTAATCCCAGATTAATTTTCTCTCTCATAATTAATCCCAGATTAATTTTCTGTTCGAGTCAAATCTCAACTGTGAATCTTCGAGAAACGACCCAATAGATCCCTGGATATGTTAGCCGTAAATCCGGTCATCGGACTATCCGAACACGCGCGTACCCATTACCACGTTCTTACCGATTACAAGACATGGTTGGCTTCTAGCAAAGTATTGTGCCTACCCAATTCTCCAAAAATATTCTTTAAAGGAATATGTAATCTTTGTCAGGCATAGCATACATAGTATTGCGTATTACGATCTAGTATCGAATGTCACATGCTAGGCCTGGGGCTGGAATTGTGTCTGCCCCGTACGAAGCATATATCATATCACTAGAAACTAGTCTCTTTAATCAGATAATCATGACCTTATCATATTATCCTGATAGCTGCAGCATACAAGAGTACCAGTTTTGTATCATGCGTGATCATCATCTCCATATGACTGAAGTTATACTTCCATCTTGACATCACACCCAATACACTACGACTCTTAGTATACCCAGAAGAGGCGTACACAGAACCTGTTAAAGCCCCGAACGACCAAAACCAAAATATATTGATTGTCGCAAGTATTAGCCATGCAAGTCTCATGTTAAGACCAAATAGACCTACCCTGTTTCGGACTCCCATAGACACATAGTCATACTACCAATGAGATTCCAAGGGGTCTATCCAGAGCGAAGTTGTTTCCGTACCATCGGTAAACATAACCTCCTATTACACTTGCATGATTATCCAATACCCAAATATATGAGAACTATGCCATTATGCCTCCATAATGCGAATAAGTGCAATACTAGTCTATTCCACATTATCGATGTCCAGCCTCAATAATACTACGACTAGGGATATTTAATGATTAAACCTTAGTGGATTAATATTTTCTCATATCTTATTAATTCGGTACTAATCATCTGGACTTTTATCATTTATGTATCTCGGTAATCCAATTACAAATGATAAAAGAGAAAATTCCTTTGTCACATAGTTAATTTATACAACAACACCATGTTCTGTACAATAGTGATGCTTTAGGTCATAATTGTCCAACAATCTCCCACTCGGCCTATAGCCAATCACTCAAGTGTCTAACACCTGATTATGTACGGGTTACTCAAATTTCTGCTGAGAAACAGCTTTCGTCAGCGGATTTGCAATGTTATCATCTGATGCATTTTATTCGATCATCACATCGCCACGATGTATGATCTTACGAATCAGATGAAATAGTCGAAGCATATACTTGGATCGTTGATGAGTCTGTAATTCTTTAGCCTATGTTGTAGCCTAGCTTAGCTGCTAACAGAACTATACCTAATCCAATTAGGATTGTATAGATCCAAAATACTTTTTTTGCTGCCTCAGCTGCAGTAATGTTCCGCTATTGTTATTTATTCAGCAACAATATCTTGTTTGGAAGATTTCCATCTCACTGTTCCGTTATCAAACTAAACATGTACCCTTATTGCGACTTAAAGTCGTCTTTGTCAGTTTGGAAACTTGCAAGCGGTGAACCTAGTCACCTCAAGTTCTCATTTCTCCATATTTCCAGAAAGTATCCTTCGTTTGTCCAATATACTCAAGGATGTTCTTTAGATCAATCCAGTGACCATCACCTGGATTGGCCCTATAGCATCTACATATGCTCAAAGTATATGAGACATCGGGTCACATACATTTGAAAATTGTATGAACTCTGGGAGGGTTGTCAGCAGCTTCCTAGATCTATCCCAGTAGATCTTTATTCCTAGAATAAAGCCTGCTTCTCCCAGGTATTCCATGGAGAATTTTAATGAAATCAAAGCTTTCACCGATTATAGCATAGGAATGCTATTGCTAAGAAGCAATACATCATCAACTTATAGGACATTCATTGTCAGTGCGCTCCCACTAACCTTCATATATACACAGGAATCATATTCATTTTGAATGAAATCATATACCATTATGATCTCATCAAAACGTTGGTTCCAAGAACACAATGCTTGCTTCAATCCATAAATGGATCGATTTAACTTGCAAACCTTGTTTGCATGTTTTGGCACGACAAAACCGTCGGGATGTTTATAAACATCCTCCAAAAGGTTTCCGATAAGGAAAGCGGTTTTGGCGTCCAGATGTCATATTTCATAAATGAACTATGCAGTTATATCATGCATTATCCGAATGGATTTAATCATGACAACATGTGAAAAAGTTTCATCATAATCGACACTATGTCGTTGACGATACACTTTCTGTACAAGCCTAGCTGTGTACATTTGTATGTTGCCATCCATGTATTTCTTCTTTGAAGACTTATATAGTACCAATAGGAACAATACCTTCTGGTACATCAACTAGTGTCCAAACTTGGTTGGTATACATGGAATCCATTTCGGACTTCATAGCCATTTGCCATAAAAGGAGTCGATACCTTGTATCACTTCCTTATACGTAGTCGGTCCATCTTGGTCCATCTTCCTCAATAAGATTGACATCTACATGGGGTGAGATCAGAGACCCATACCTCCCAGGTTATTTTCTGACTCTTTTCCACCTACGTGGTTCTTGTGTATTCGAAGATTGTGGTACAGTTTCATCCATGATAAACTATTTGTGTTCCTTGAAGTAGTCGATGCCAGGAACAGTATTACTCTGATTTTCATCGAGTTTTACTTTCCTCCCACTAACCATTGCATATAGGAATTCTTTTTAGGAAAACCGCATGGAAAGCAACAATTACATTGTTCTCTTGTGAGTTGTATAAGTAATTATACTTTGGTTTCCTTAGGAAACCTACAAATAGGCACTTATCCGATTTGGGTTCTAGTTTGGTACCATCCAAACATTTAGCGTGTGCCCAGCATTCCCAAATCTTCAGGAATGAGAAACCCGGTTTCTTTCCTGTTCATATCTAATATGAAGTCTGTCTAACAGATTTTCATGGAACCTTATTCAAAATAAGTATTGCATTGTTTAATGCGTATCCCGTGAAGGAAATTGGTAGCTCAAATCGACTCATCATTAACCTTACCATATCCAACAAAGTTCGGTTTCTCTGTTTAGACACACCGTCAAATTGAGGTGTCCCGTGAGGAGTCCATTGTGAAAGAATATCATACTCTTTCAAGTAATCTTGAAACTTATATGTTTAAGTATTTTACACTATGGTCCGACCGTAATGTTTTTAATACTTTTGCTAATCTATTTTCTACTTCGTGTCGAAACTCTTTGAATTACTCAAAAGTTTCTGACTTGTGTTTCATAAGATACACATAACCGTAACGCGATGCCACATCCATAAAGGTTACGAAGTATTCATATCCACCTCTTACCTAGCTAGACATGGGCCGACTTATGTCACTATGAACGAGGGCTAACAGATCAATGGCACTTGCACTTTTAGCAAGTAAAAGGTGTTTTAGGCACTTTGTCTAATAAACTAGATTCATAGACATCATTTGAATTAGAATCAAATCCATCCTAGTATCCACTCTTCGAAAGTGTGGATATACAAATCTTGTTAATATGTCCCAGACAACAATGCCACTTTTAAGTCTCAACATATTTACTCAGTTTGAGCTTTTGTTTGTCATATTATATGTTTGAGATTCATTTATATTCTAAATATAAATACTGTTATTCACATCTAATGTGTTTATCTCAATATCATATTTATAAACAAAACACTTAGTGTTCTATAATATAAGGTATACCCGCAACATGTTAAACTAGATATAGAGATAATGTTCATAATCAAACTAGATACATTATAGCAGTCTTCTAATTTAAGTACATACCCAAAGAGCAATTCCAAAACTTAGGTTTCTACGAACAAAACAACAACTCATGTCTTGTTTCCGACTCATAGGTCGATCTCAACTGAAGCCAGTCTCCTGCTAATCAGTAGATCCCGCACACCAGTACATATATTTATGTATCACATCCAGTATCTAAAATCCAATTTTAAAACCAGCAGTGAACATGTTTGTAATTAACATTCTTGAAGCCGGAACCTTGCCCCGCCTTCACTTCCTTCATGTCTGCTTTGTCCATACGACAGTCACACTTCTAGTGACCCTGTTTGCCATAATTTAGGCAGACAACTTGGGATATGTCCTTTTAAGAAGCTCTGGCTGTGCATAACGGATTGAGCACTAAAGTTATCATCACAATGAGTCTTCATAAGCTCATGCTCTACTATACGCTCAACTCCGGGCTCAGGACCGAAAGGTTTCTCTATCAAATAGAATAACTTCTCAGCTCCTAGGCCTATCCTGAGGTTCTATTCCCAATCTGAAAATTAGAGCCGTTTAAATACATTTTCACCCAGGATCATGTTTTAAATGCTAATCTTTCAGCTATCTTGATTACAATAGTCTAACTATCTAATCAACGATTTCGGGTACAATCGAATATAATGATTACTATAGTCTAACTATATAATCAACTACTATTTGATTGGTTAAATTAAAATATATTGATTACTATAATCCAATTATATAATCAACTATAAATGAAGTAGTTTGAATACAGTCCAACTTTTTAATTAAAACAACAATTGAATATTAGTCCAACTAATATATATAAATTTTTAATGACGAAAAATGAAATGAGCGCGTATTGGCAAGTATCTAAACGAAATTGAAAATTTAATACTTGCCTCCCACTATTTTTCGGCGAGCCTCTAACCCTCTGTGGAGTACTTGAGAAACCTAGTTTCCTAGTGGGCTAGGATCCCGTTAAATAACACACAACCTTGACTTTGGCCAACAAGTTGTTTGAAACTTAACTAGGTAGATCTCTAAGATCAATTGGATCTTATCCAATTCCATAACCTTTTTTTCCTCTGAATCAACTAAGCCTTGACTTTTACTCAACAAGCTTAATGAAACCAGTTAAGCGTGACCCACTGACAGTGGGAAAGCTTCGTAATCGAGGCCGATGAACAAGAAGTGACCTTGACTTTGGCCAATAAATCACAACTTGCCCAAGGCGTACGATATGGAACAAAGCCTTCATGATTTAAACACATCCGTGATGGTCAAAGGTCTTGACTTTGGCCAACAAACCAATGCCAATCTTGGGATCTTGAGAGAGAATCACTCAATGGAAGGAAAAAAAAACGCTTAATATGAATGAGGGATTTTGTCACGATTTGTCAACCAATTTATTATCTTTGATTAGGTCTCATCATACACCCTTAAGCTTGCATTCTAAAAGCATAATAAGGCGCGATAAAATTAATAATGATATGCGGATGGATATACAACAAACTTGTTCCTATAACAAATCTCTCACTTTCCTCTATCCCACTAGCATTATTCATATTTTTACCCAATTACATAATACTTCTAAAGAAACCTCATTTACATTGAGGGGAATTGGTGAGAAGGTTCAATTTAATAAGCTGGATATGCAGGTTCAATTTAATAAATTCTAAATTTATTACGACAATTTCCAAAATTACATTCACCCTTCTAATATCCATCCGATATACATTATTCATACATACATCCAAGTATTCACAAAAACCATGTTATCAATCAATCTAAATCCAAATTTAAATCCAATTTAAATTATATTCAATAATAATTCATATTTAATTCCAAATTAAATAATTACACTTTCAATAGTGCCTTTTAGACTTGGATTCCAAATCCAATATTTATGGGTCTCAAAGACCCAATTATTATCCAATACTATTCAATTAAAGTCCAATGAGCTTTTAATTAATTCTTTAGGCATGGGCTTTGGCAATTATGGGTCAAACCCAAGATGCCAAGGCCAAATTAGGAATCACCCTATGCCAAAAATCAATTTAGGCCCATTAGGCCCAATTAAAATTTTAAAGGCCCAATTACCATATTTGGTCTTCATGGAAATGGTTTAGGCCCAATTGGATCCAACTAATTATCCTAAACCAAACTTGGCCCAACCAAGCCCATTAAGCCCAAATACAATAAATTAAATCAACTTATTATTCCAAATTACAAATTAATTCAATTCAAGTGGAATGGTACTGTGTATCACATCAAGTTTGAAACATTCCTCATTCTTTTCATCATCTGGGAAATTCATGGCCTTGAAAACATTGAATGTTACTTCTTGGTCCTGTACCCTCATGGTTAATTCTCCTTTTTGTACATCAATAATGGTTCGACCTGTAGCCAAAAATGGTCTCCCGATGATGATTGGCACGTCTGCGTCTTCCTCCATATCAAGGACAATAAAATCTGCTGGGAAAATGAATTTGTCAACCTTGACCAGCACATCCTCAACTACGCCTCTTGAGAATACGAGCGTTCTATCAGCAAGCTGCAGTGAGACTGAAGTTGGCATTGTTTCTCCAATCTGTAATTTCCTGAAAATAGAAAAAGGCATCAAGTTAACACTCGCACCTAAATCACACAAAGCTTTACCAAAGTCATGTTCTCCTATGACGCAAGGAACAGTGAAACTGCCAGGATCTTTCAACTTCGGGGGAAGCTTCCTCTGAATGATGGCGCTGTATTCTTCTGTCAAAGCTACTGTCTCGTAATCTCCTAATCTTCATTTTCGTGAAAGAATGTCTTTCATGAATTTGGCATAGGTGGGCATTTGTTCCAAGGCTTCTGCAAATGGTATGTTAATGTGCAGCTTTTTGAAAATCTCCAAGAAACGAACAAACTGTTTGTCCAGTTTATTTTTCTGAAGACGCTGAGGAAAAGGTGGTGGTGGAGTGATTTGTTCTTTTTCTTTTTCCTTTGCTTCTTTTTCATTTGCTTCTTTTTCCTCCATCTGTTTCTCGGCTTCTTTTGGAACTTCTTCTTGGGACATCTGGATTCCAACATCTTTGTTGATCTCAGTACTACTCTTTAAGGTAATGGCTTGACCTTGCTCCTTCCCTCGGTTCCTTGGATTTTGTTCTGTGTTGCTGGGAAGATTACCTGGCGGTCTGTAACTCTGAGCATTGGCCAGTTGTCCGATTTGATTCTCCAGTACTTTGATGGAAGCTGATTGGCTTTGAATCATAGCTTCATATCTTTTTAATTGAGCTAACATCTCTGCCATCACTGGTTCATTTGTCTGCTCCTGGCCTTTATTCTGTTGCTGGAATCCAGGTGGTGGATAGTTCTTTTGCCCTGAATTGTTGCTCCATGAAAAATTATGATGATTCCTCCACCCTGGGTTGTAGGTGTTGGAATATGGATTGTTCCTCTGTCTGTTGAAATTGTTGACATAATTCACCGTCTCTTCAAGTTGGTGTGGTTCTGGTGCTCCTCCATATGGTGAACTTGTGGATCCAGTGGTGCTTTGAGTGTTGAGAGTCTCCATAAATTTGCATATCTGATCCAGCTTGGCACTGACTACTGTATTAGCTCCAACTTCATAAATTCCTGCAATTCTTTGAATTAGACTTCTTTCTGTTGGCCACAAGGAATTTTTGTTGGCCATTTCTTCAATTAGGTCCCAGTCTTGATCTTCTCCTTTTGCCATTAAAGCTCCTCCAGCAGCAGCATCAACTGTGGTTCTCATCAGTCCAGAAAGTCCATTATAGAAAGTTTGGACTTGAAGCCATTTTGGAATCTCATGGTGAGGACATTTCCGGAGCAAATCTTTGTATCTTTCACAAGCTTCGTACAGGGATTCTGAATCTTGCTGCACAAATGATGTGATGTCATTTCTCAACTTTGCAGTTCTGGCTGGTGGAAAGTATTTTGCAAGGAATTTGGTTGCTAGAGTGTTCCAAGTTGTGATGGATCCAGCTGGTAGTGAATGTAGCCAAGCTTTTGCTCTGTCTTTCAAGGAATATGGGAAAACTCTCAGCCTCATAGCTTCTTCAGCTCCTCGGTTGTAATTGAATGTGCCGCAAACTTCCAGGAAGTTGCTGATGTGGGCATTAGGATCTTCAGTTGCATTTCCCCCAAACTGAACTGTCTGCTGAATCATCTGAATGCAAGTTTTGATGTCACCCGTATTTGCTGGTAAATGAGGAAGTACAATACAGGAAATGAGGCCATCTACCACCGGAATGGTTCTGTCTCAAATGGGAATTGGTGGTGCAACCTCCAAAGGTTCAGGTTCCATGTTGACTAAGGCTTCTTGGCCTTCTCGCCTTTCCCTTCTCAACTGTCTGATGGTTCTTTCAATTTCTGGGTCAAGCGGTCGAATTTCAAAGCTTCTGGTTCGTCTCATGAAGTGTCTGAGAACCTGAAACACAATAAAATAAAAACAATAAGTAAAAAGAAAATTAGATACAAGTAACGAAACTAACCCGTAAACTAATAGTAAAAGATAACTAAGTCCCCGCAACGGCGCCAAAAACTTGACCGGCGTAAACACACACGTATAACGCAAGCGTACGTATCATTCAAGTAGTATAAAAAGTATCGATCCCACGAGGACTTAAAACCTTTTGTTATCAATTTATGGGGCCAAATGATTACCAGTATCTAACAGGTTGTTTAATTGATTTGAAATGGCGACGATTCTAAATTTAAAGACAAGTAAATAAAATTGTTCGAAAGTAGATTTTAAGCAAATTGATATTAAAAACTATCTAGGGTTGTGATTTATTCCAATATTAATTAAAGATGAAGTGATTATCTTATAGTTGGGTAAAATATTGATTTATTAACCTGGAACACTAATTTATGTAAAAGGCTCTTCCGATGGTCAATTACAAATACCTAGTATAATCAAATTGAACCATATGTCTATGTCAACCAAATTACCTAGATTCATTAAGATTAAGTTCCAATTATGGCTACCCCCGCCCGACAGGTATATTCCTATCCTATAAGGAAATCTATTAAAAGGGTTATCTATCCTCAAGGAAGATCGTGAGCTATTGAGTCTAAGGTCTTAAACTTAAAATCCCTATATCTAGTTCATTTTAAGTTTACCTAATCAATTTAATTAATGGCCAGTTAATTAAAGAGCATTAAGATTAAGACTCAATAAATAAATCTTTATTTTACTCAAACTATAATCTAACCCCTTATAAACCTGTGATATTGGATTTTATCACAACCCTAGATAACTAACTTAGTTATGACACATAGCTAGGGCTAG
Source organism: Zanthoxylum bungeanum (assembly GCA_019454045.1). Classification (NCBI taxonomy): domain Eukaryota; kingdom Viridiplantae; phylum Streptophyta; class Magnoliopsida; order Sapindales; family Rutaceae; genus Zanthoxylum; species Zanthoxylum bungeanum. Next base: position 33,770 of record SKCR01047532.1, read on the forward strand.
TAAAAACTTAAAAGTAAAAATCATAAAGTAACAGTGCTGAAAAGTAATTGCAGTAAAGTAAAAGCTTAAAAGTAAAATAAAATAAAATGCTAAGGTAAAAGGAATTAACTTCTACTAAATACTATTTAGATATCTCCCTTAATATAATAAATTAACTCGTGATGATAATACCAACCAGCCATAAAGGCGGAACCAAATATCAGCCATAAAGGCGGAACCAAATATCAGCCATAAAGGCGGAACCAAAATAACCAGCCATAAAGGCGGAACCAAAATAATCAGCCATAAAGGCGAAACCAAAATTAAATTACCAACCGACCAATCTGGCGGTATCCTGATTAAGTCAAATTTTAAATAGTAAATATATTATTTTTAAGGGAGATTAATCTAAATAGTAATAGTAAAATAATTACCTTTCACCATAGCATAAGAAAGTTACCTCCTCATAATGAATAGTAAAAATTGTAAAATAAAGAAAGTAAATTATATTATTATTACAGAACGTAATTAAAAATTACAAAACTTAATTAAAAGAAACTTAGAGAGAGAAGAACTCTATAATTACATCAAAGAAGTGGGAGGGAGCGGTACACTGAAATCTGAAATTTCGAGCTCTATTTATAGGCGCGGATAGGGGTCCAACGTCGCGACGCTGGAACAGTTCAGCGTCGCGACGCCAGCTACAGTGACATGTGTCACTTGCTGATTCACCGGCTTAGATTCTTATCCGATGACGTGGCACTGTTCATGACGTCATTGCTTACGTCACGCTGAGGGCGATTATCGGCAGCGTTAGATCGCGACATGTGGCACCGGCGCACATTAGCAAGTCCGTTGAGATGTCGACACGTGGCACGGCGCAAGATAGCATAGATGATGATTGTCGGCATCGTAGGATGATGACACGTGGCAGACGCAAGTTAGCAAATCTTTTGTGATGGTGACACGTGGCACGGCGCACGTTAGCAAAGTCAACTTTTCAGATTCTGACCCGTTGACCCGGCGCATTATAGCAGCACTCAGCGCACGTTAGGCGTCGTGACGCCAAAGCTTGGCGCGTCGCGATGCGGAGAAATTACCATTTTGCCCTTTTTGCCAATTTTCACAGTTTTGCTCCAAATCACCTCCAGAATGTCCTGAAACTTTATTTATCTACAAAATAACACAAAACACATCAAAATATTCACAAGACTCAAGAAACTATACAAAATATTAGGTTAAATGAGTGGGAAATAGTGATAGATTTACCACTCATCAATGATACATAAATTAAATATTCCCACATAATTACAATATTCTTTCCCTACCTATACAAGGTAAACCCCAACCTTTGCCTATAAAAAGAAGCTTTCACCAACCTTAGGACTTCTGGCTCATTCTCACGAAAACACAAAGAAAATAACCTAGTCCGTTCACGTCACAAACCCCACGCATCAACACATGCCCCTTCACGCCTAGCCACAGCCTTCACTAGCCCTCAACTCAACGTCATAAAACCCCATGCAACAACACTGGGGGCAACCAGTCAACCACCCCGCGAATAAGGGATTTATCAAGAACTTGAGCAATAAGACTAAAGGAAACTGAGCAATCACCAAGAGAGAATCGACAGAAAGGAACTATGAGCAGGCTCAGGGGGCGACAAAAGACTTTTGCAGGAAAATGGCACTCTGAAAATGGAGCATGGTTCGGAAATGGACCACTATCACATCAGATGCCGAAAATGGCACTCCGAAAATGGAGCACGGTTCGAAAATGGACCAAGGAATGCCTAACCCATCGGAACAGGAAATGTATCCATGCATACATGCATATATATCATATACATGCAATTTTATTTTGTATTCACAAGTTTGTGGCGGCAAAGACCAACTCATCAAGTAACGGTTAAAAAATGGACCACCTCTCATCAAGTACCGGTTCCAAAATAGGCCACCTCTCATCAAGTAACGGTTTAAAAATGAGCCACATTCTCGCACAACACGATTCGGAAATGGACCACAATAGATGCCGAAAATGGCGCTCCAAAATGGAGCACACACAACAGATGCCGAAAATGACGCTCCAAAATGGAGTACACACAACAGATGCCGAAAATGGCGCACCAAAATGGAGCACACACAATAGATGCCGAAAATGGCGCTCTAAAATGGAGCACACACAACAGATGTCGAAAATAGCGCTCCAAAATGGAGCACACACAACAGATGCCGAAAATGACACTCCAAAAATGAAGCACACACAAAAGAAGCCGAAAATGGCGCTCCAAAATGGGGCACACACAACAGATGTAAAAAATGGCTCTCCAAAATGGAGCACACACAACAGATGCCGAAAATGGCACTCCAAAATGGAGCACACACAACAGATGCCGAAAATGGCGCTCCAAAAATGGAGCACACATAACAGATGCCGAAAATTACGCTCCAAAATGGAGCACACACAAAAAATGCCGAAAATAACACTCCAAAATGGAGCATACACAACAGATGCCGAAAATGGCGCTCCAAAAATAGAGCATAATTCGAAAATGGACCACAAAATCAACTCAGTTCGAAGCAGCTGGCAAGTCAGGTGGCAGCTGGCGAGCCAGGTAAGTAAAAATGCATTGCATAACTTTGATAGGATTGTCATTGTCACACACTGCACAAGTCCCATCAAAGTGGGGGCGACTGTAGGCACTGTGTTTTTGCATGTAAGTCCCGATGATGAGTCTCACATGGAGACACTACCTCTTTAAATTGTGGAAGTCGCGGGAAACGGACGTCGGAAGTGAAGAGTTAGGAATTGACATCTTATTGGATTTAATTCGCTTGTTTAGCTTCGGGTTTACTTGTTGGACCTCTGTTTTAAAACACATCTCTAGCCCAAAACCAAAGCCACACGCCCACCTAGCCCAAGCCCATTAAATCACATCCAATAATAATTAAAACATTTAAAACACATGTCAAAAATTAAATTAAATCAAATTAAATTAAATCAAATCCAATTAAATCAAAACAAATCTCATTCCTAAATTAAATAAATCAAATCAAATCTCATAAATCACATTCCTAATTAAATTAAATCACATACCTAAACTAAATGAAATCAAATCAAATCCCAATAATCATCTTCCTAACTAAAACAAATTACCTCTCTAATTAAAGATATCCTTTCCTTATAATACATAAATTAAAAATTCCCCCCATAATTACAAAATTCTTTCCCTACCTATACAAGGTAAACCCCAACCTCCTATAAAAAGAAGCCTTCAGTAACCTTAGGACTCCTGGCTCGTTCTCACGAAAACACAAAGAAAATAACCTAGTCCGTTCACGTCACAAACCTCACGCATCAACACATGCCCCTTCACGCCTAGCCACAACCTTCACTAGCCCTCAACTCAATGTCATAAAACCCCACGCATCAACATCTGCCCCTCCACGCCTAGCATAGCCTTCACCAGCCCTTAACTCAACGTCACAAGCCCTCACACAGCAATCAACTACCCTTCATGCGTCCAAACTCCATTCACGCAGCAACCAACTTGTTTTCACGCAGTTTTCCCTTCACGCCAACCCTCCTTCCACGCACCTGGCCCTTCACACACGCACCTGACCCTTCCCGCATCTGACCATTCCCGCACTTGGGATACAATGCCACGTACTACTTAAGAGACACAAGTATTTCGTTTTATCCAATCTTATATTTGAGCATGATGTAGTTAGTAGATTATTTATTTATTTAGCATGATTTAATCTAGTAGGTTATTTATTTATCTAAGAATGATTTAGTCTAGAATATTGTTTATTTTTTAAGTATGACTATATTATTTCTTTATGCACGATTTAATACTTTGATTTTACATTAGGAATTTAGTTTACGTTTTGTTTGAGTAGTTATTTATTTGTTCTTTGTGTTTGATGATTCGACATTCTCGTTGTTTGATATTATATGATTTCCGTTATAATGACTTATTTTTAAAGCATGCGAACTTAGTCATAGGATTTATTTTGATGAATGCGGACTAGATCTAAGTTACCTTTGAGGATACATGTTGAGTAGATTCGGTTAGTTTATTACACAAATCATATCATTACAAGTGACATAAGTAAGGGACCATTCTGAACCCAACGGTTTGAGGTCTTCCCTTGCGAGGGTGAGTGCGGCCTTAAATCACATTTTCCCGTTCACACCGGGTGGCGACTCTGTGTTATTTCTCCAGTTTAGTTCCCCCGCGGGCTATTTCGTACTCCCAACTAGGCCGCGAACCTAGAACAGCGTCGCCGATTTCTGTGTCCTACAGTCTGGCGACTCCACTGGGGATAGAGAATCGGCCCCGAAATAATGTCTTGTAATGTTTGTGATTTGTGCTTTAGTTGACCGCGTATATAGTTGGTTGAGGGGGTTTAATCAAAGGCATTGCTAAGGCTATGTGATGGTTTGGTGTCTTCCTTCATTCACTACCTTTCTATAAGGAAAAACTGTGAAGGCACCTAGATAATCATTACCTGTAGCTCGTTGTGACAGACTAATTTGGAGGACTTGTTGTTTATTCTTGTCACCAAGGCGATAAGAGCCTAAGAGACTTGGCTATTTAAGAGAGTTTGCTCCACCCTCTCTCTGAGGAATCTACAATGGGAAATCTATTTGACAGTTAGTCACACACCATAACCCGTCGACACGTACCTTAAGGTATAAAAAAAAGTGTGTTCACTTGGTCGCTCGAACCCTTGAGTGGGGAGTCCTAGTTGTGGGCAATCCTTCGTCAGTGAGAGCCTTTGTCTACACTCTCGTAAACCCACATGTGAACCATAGTCGTGGAACCAATAGAAAATATCTCTGTATGTTTATGTTTAGGACCATCATCATTTGGATTCGGTTGGACTTTTTGTCAAGAGATATGAACTTGTTGGGCCATTTAAACTGGGATGAGTTCGTGTCCTTTGACAATTGGACCAAAAGCTTCTAAAAATCGATGGGCCATTTTGTGTTTAGGCCTCTTATCATTTAAAGTTGTTTAGCCATGTTATCGCAAAAGTGTAAACATGTTGGGCCTTTTCAACTAGGACAAGTTTGCGCCTCGCAATAGTATGATTGAATGCTTTAAAATGATAATGGGCCGACTTATATATCTCATACATCGCACGCATCTCATGCATCTCATGCATACACACATCATGTTAACCTTTTGCGTCTTAAGAGCCATCATAGATATCTGTTGGGTTAGGAAAAAGAAGACTTGTCAAAAAAGAGTTTAGCAAACATGGATATCGGGAAAAAGAAACTGAGGAATAGAAAACTGTACGGCAAGGATAGAAAGACCATGGTGGGCCCAAAAAAAAAAGAAAAACAAAAGACAAAAAGAAAAAAAAGATTGTTAAGCATGAGTCCGATGATGAAATTGTTTGCTTCAGGGTGAAACCTTAGAAACGATAAGTGCGAGATGTACTCGCATCCGATATTTTGAGTAGTTGATCTTGACTAGACTCGCGAGCACCTAATTAGAGGAACTTAGCAGTGGAAGCCTGAGTAGTCGGTGAGATGAATAGTTGAAGAGATGGCGGATCATTGAATGACCGTTTTCCTGGATGTCCATCCTGGTTTACTTATGCAATGATATATGATATGGTTGGGAACAAAGAAAATGTCTCTACATTGAAAAGAAAAGAAAAATAGACCACATATAACCGATAAGCGTGAAGCTACCCATGGGCGAGTATTAGGACCACCATAAAGAGAAATGCTACCTTAAAGGGTAGGTGTGTCGGAAAAAGAGAAAGAAAAAAAAAAGAAAAAGAAAAAATAAAAAAAGAAAGAAAATAAAGAGACGAAAGAAAGAAAGAAGAAAATCATATCATGTTGAGTACGAAGAAGTAATCACAGAGTATGATCAAGACATCTAGGTTGGTTAGACCCACCGATCCAATTCTCCAAGACAAAATCATCGAGTTGGCTTACTTAAGGATTAAGTTGCGACAGAGCCTTGGCACACACACCCTAGGAGTCTAGTTCAGATCACGCACTCAAACGATCAGATTTGAGTATATTAAGTACTTTGAAGGTTCTTTGGTTTCGACGCGAAGCATCCGTTGAGGACGAAAATATGTTTAGCTATCAGGACTATCTCGTGAGAGGCAATACAACATGTTGATATGCGACATCACATCAGAATTAATCTAAAAATGGGGCATGGGGCGAGGCCCCATCAGTATCAGTCTGGGGGCGAGGCCTACATCGGTATCAGTCTGGGGGCGAGGCCCACATCGGTATCAGTCTGGGGGCGACGCCCACATCAGCATCAGTTTTGGGGATGAGTCCTAGGGTCGAGGCCCACATCAGTATCAGCTTGAGGATGAGTCCCATGGTCGAGGGCCACATCAACATCAGTCTGGGGGCGAGACCCACATCAGCATCAGTTTTGGGGATGAGTCCTAGGGTCGAGGCCCGCATCAATATCAGCTTGGGATGAGTCTCAGGGTCGAGGCCCATATCAGCATCAGTTTGGGGCGAGGCCCACATCAGTATCAGTTTGAGGGCGAGGCCCACATAAGTATTAGTCTGGGGGCGAGGCCCGCATCAGTATCAGTTTGAGGGCGAGGCCCACATTAGTATCAGTTTGGGGGCGAGGCCCACATCAGCACTCCAGGTATGGAGACACACATCATCAGTAATCCAGGTATGGAGACACACATCATCAGCACTCCGGGTATGGAGATACACATCATCAGCACTTCGGGTATGGAGACACACATCATCAGTACTCTGGTTATGGAGATACACATCATCAGCACTCCGGATATGGAGACACACATCATCAGCACTCTGGGTATGGAGACACACACCATCAACACTCTGGGTATGAAGATACACATCATCAGCACTCCGGGTATGGAGACAAATCAACATCAGTATCAGTTTTGACGAATATGGAACTTTAGGTATGGAGACACATCAACATCAGTATCAGTTTTTCCGGGTATGGCACTCCGGGCATGGAGACACATCCACATCAGTATCAGTTTGGGGGTGAGGCCCACATCAGCATCACCATCAGTTTTGGGATGAGTCCTAGGGTCGAGGCCCCCATCATCAGCAGTTTTGGAATATCACATCACATGATCTACTTTGACCTAGTGCAAGAAGCAAAGAACAGAAAGCCAAGCCAAGACTGGGGGCAACCAGTCAACCACCCCGCAAATAAGGGATTTATCGAGAACTTGAGCAATAAGACTAAAAGAAATTGAGCAATCACCAAGAGAGAATCGACAGAAATGAACTATGAGCAGGCCCAGGGGGCGACAAAAGACTTTTGCAGGAAAATGGCACTCCGAAAATAGAGCATGGTTCGGAAATGGACCACTATCACATCAGACGCCGAAAATGGCACTCCGAAAATGGAGCACGGTTCGAAAATGGACCAAGAAGGCCTAACCCATTGGAATAGGAAACATATACATGCATACATGCATACATGCATACATATCATATACATGTAATTTTTGTTTTGTATTCGCAGGTTTGTAGTGGCAAATACCCTTTCATCAAGTAACGGTTCAAAAATGGACCACCTCTCATCAAGTACCGGTTCCAAAATGGGCCACCTCTCATCAAGTAACGGTTCAAAAATGAGCCACATTCTCGCACAACACGGTTCAGAAATTGACCACAACAGATGCCAAAAATGGCGCTCCAAAATGGAGCGCGCAAAACAAATGCCAAAAATGGCGCTCCAAAATGGAGCACATGTTGGGTTTCTAGGATTATTCCCAAGATCAAATAAGCATAAAATCATGATGGAAATCAAAGAAGTGAGACGGAAACACACTTAAATCGATCGGTTTATGGATGCGTAGATCAACGAAAATTTGCTCTAAGATACTTCAAGAATTCGGCCAAGAATGTCCACAATGCTCCAAGCTTTGTTTTTGATTTTCCAAGCTCTTGATGTAGGTTTCCCTATCACCTCTTGATGATTCTTTGAAGGTGATAGCCTTAGAGAATTAATGCAACAAAAATTCTTCTAATATTTCCTTCTCAAATTCAGCTTTGATGAAGAAAAAGGGAGAGTGTTCTTCCTTTACTAGTTTCGGTCAAGAGAGAAGCAAGTGAAGTTGTGTGTAATTATTTCAAAAACAATTATATTCATTTACCAAAAGTTAGATTTGGTAAAGGTCACACAAGTCTTTCAAATCTTTCATTTGGAGTGTTTTACACACCACCACCAACTCACCTAAACACATCAACCTAAAGTTAATAAAGGTGACATGTGATGTGATGGTTGATGTGACATGTGGGCCCCACTCGATTCCAAATGCGAGTGGGCCCGCAAATACTCCCGGGCTCGGGTTCGCTAATTCCAAATTAACAAACTTCCGTCGTGACGTAATTAAATCGAAGGTGTAATAGAAGGTTGTGTTTTACCGATGGTACGAGAAACAGCTTCACTCTGGATAGACCCCATCGGAATTGCATTGGTAGTATGACTATGTGTCTATGGAAGTTCGAAATCAGGGTAGGTGTATTTGGTCTTAACCTGAGACTTGCACCGCTAATATTTGCGACAATCAATATACTTTGGTTGCGGTCGTTCAGGGCTTTAACAGGTTCTGTGTACGCTAATGTTGGGTATATTGAGAATCGTAGTGTGTTGGGTGTGATGTCAAGACGGAAGTATCACTTCAGTCATATGGAGATGATGGTCATGTAGGATACGGTACTAGTACTCTTAAGTACTGCAGTCATCGGGATAAAATGACAAGGTCATGTTTATCCGATTATAGAGACTAGTTACCAGACATCCGACATGTGCTTCGTACGGGGCAGACACAATTCCAGCCTCAAGCCTAACACATGATCATCTGATACTGGACAGAAATACGCAATACTATGTATACTACGCCTGATATAGATAATTTATTCTTGTAAGGATATTTCCGGGGAATTGGGTAGGCATGGTGCTTTGCTAGAAGCCAACCTTGTCTTGTAAATCGGTAAAACGTAGTACTTGGTACTTACGTGTTCGGATAGTCCGACGACCGAATTTACTGCCAACATATCTGGGGATCTCATGGGTCCCTTCCCAAAGATTCACCAATGACGTATGACTCGTACTCTAAATTAATCTAGGATTAATTAGAAGAGAGAGAAAATTAATCTGGGATTAATTGTGGAGATATTTTATCGGGATAAAATAATATTTAAAGAGAGATAACGATTAATTTGGAATTAATCGAGAAATTAATATATTTGATATATTAAACGAAATTAGATTTCGACGCGGAATTAAAATTAGATTTTAATTCGGGCAAACAAATTAATTTAGAATTAATTCATTAGCGACATGAATAGTGATTTCACTAGGCGTAATCATTTAATTACGACGTAATGGAAAATTCGTTAATTTGGAATTAGCGAACCCGAGCCCGAGATTATTTGCGAGCGTATTCGCATTTGAATTCGAATACGGCACGCAAGTCAAATCAAGCGTCAAATCATTAGTCGCAACTAGCGTCACATCATTCGTCAATCAAGTGATGGATGTCTTTCACTTTGAATGATTGGTGCAAGTCACTATTCATGATTGATGGATTGATATAAGTTGATGTTGGTGGTTGGAGCCATTTATGGCTTGACTTTTGAAAGTGAAAAATGTATATGTTTATTTGTTTTTAGAAAACAAAAATCCATTACACTTTTTCATCTCTCTCCCCTCTCTTTCTTCTTCTCTCCACACGCCCAAGGGGCTGTGAAAACCTACTGGTTTGGTTACTGTCGAGCAGTGAAGGGAAGCCAAGAGTCATGATTTTATGGCAAAATCGGGAGTGCTAGCACACTACGAAGTCATACGAAGGTGATAGGGAAGTCCACCCATGAGCCGGGAATCGTTTGACGAAACTTGGACCTTGACAAAGACCTCTAATGGCTGAAACAATGAGCTGTGACAGTGCTCACTGCCGTGAGCATTCCAAGGGCAGAAAGTGAAGTTTTGTTGCCTACCGCGTCACTCAACCGATCGATGTGAGTATTCTGTGACTTCTTCGATTGTATTCGCACTTATATTTCATGCTTGTTTATGATCTTGGGACCTTAATAGAAACCAACATGTCCATCGTAGATGTGTTTGAACCATAAAGCTTTGTTTTATATCGCATGTCTTGGGCAGGTTGTGACTTGTTGGCCAAAGTCAAGGTCACTTCTTGTTCATCGATGTGGATTACGAAGTTTTCCCACTGTCAATGGGTCCCGCTTAACTAGAATCATTAAGCTTGTTGAGCCAAAGCCAATGCTTAGTTGATTCAGAGGAAAAAGTTAGGAAATATATTGGATATATTGGCATATATATTGTATATATGTTTCGGACTTGGAGGTCCACCTACCAGATCTAGGAATTGGATGGGATCCAATTGATCTTAGAGATCTACCTAGTTAAATATCATACAACTTGTTGGCCAAAGTCAAGGTTGTGTGTTATTTAACGGGATCCTAGCCCACTAGGAAACTAGGTTTCCCGAATACTCAACAGAGGGTTAGAGGCTCGCCGAAAAATAGTGGGAGGCCTGTATTGAATTTGTAATTTCGTTCAAATACTTGCCAAATACGCGCTTTCAAATTATTTCATCATTTTATATATTTTTTAGTTGGACTAATATTTTATTATTTTTATTGTAACAGTTGGACTGTACCCAAAATTCTTAATTGAATAGTTAGACTATTGCAATTAAGATGGCCAGAAAGATCAACGTTAGGATATTATCATGGGCGAAAATGTCTTTAATGATGCGAACTTTCCTGACTGGGATATGAACCTCAGGATTGTCCTGGGGGCCGAGAAGATGCTCTATACGATAGAGAGACCTCTCGGGCCTAAGCCCGGAATTGAGCAGCCGCTTGAGCTTGAGCTTGAGCTTTGGAAGACTCACAGTGATGACAACTCAACTGCTCAATCTGTCATGCTCGCTGCAATGACCCCTCAATTTCATCGCCAGAACAAAGGATTTGATCATTATACTATGATGGAAAAATTGAAGGACCTTCACCGATCTAACCTTAAATCGCAAAGGTATGAATTGCAGAAGAAGCTCTTTCGCTCTCGAATGTCAGAGGGTACATCTGTCGAGCACCATGTGTCACAGATGATTGCTGACATCGAACAAATGGGTCAGCTAGGCATAACCTTTGAGGCTGAGACTTCCATAGATTTGATCTTACAGTCTTTTCCTGACAGATGGAGCGGGTTCATCATGTACTACAATATGATGAACCAAGATCATACTCTTAGATAGTTGATGGCAATGTTGTGAGAAGCAGAAAAAGAGCTTTTAAATGGTAAGAAGCACGAGGCACACTTCACTTAGACATCTCAATCTGCCAAGGCTTGGCCAAATACTACTGGAGGCGTGAAGAATAAGAAGAAGAGAAAGGGCAAGGCCAAATCATCAAAGTCTTCTGGGAAGACAAATGACAAATCCCAAGATGTCTGTCTGCAGAGTGGCAAACAGGGTCACTGGAAGCGTGACTGCCGTGAGTACAAGGCACACATGAAGGAAGTGAAGGCAGGAAAGGATCCGGCTTCAGGTATGTTTGTTATAGAGATAAACATGTCTACTTCTAGTTTTAAAAATTGGATTTTTGATTCTGGTTATGGTAATCATATATGTACTGATGTGCAGGATCTACAGATTAGCATAAGACTGGCTTCAGGAGAGATCGACCTCTGAGTTGGAAATGGGACTAGAGTCGACGTTTTAGTTGTTGGGACCTATATTTTGGAACTACCCTCGGGGCATGTACTTAATTTATCAAACTGCTATTATGTACCTAGTTTGACTAGAAACATTATATCTGTATCTTATTTAACCCAATGTGGGTATACTTTTGTATTCAGAAACACATGGTGTTTTGTTTATAAAAATGATTTTGAGATATGCAGTGATGATGTAAATAATGGTCTTTATATTTTGAATATAAATCAATCTCAAGCATATAACATGACAAACAAAAGGCTTAAATTAAGTAACAAAGATGAAACTTATATGTGGCATTGTCGTATGCGACACATTAACAAGACTTGTATATCCACACTTTCGAAGAGTGGATACTTGGACGGATTTGATCCAAATTCATATGACGTCTGCGAATCTTGTTTATTAGGCAAAATACCTAAAACACCTTTTAGCGGTAAAGGTTCACGTGCCACCGAACGGTTAGCCCTCGTTCATAGTGACATAACACAAGTCGGAAACTTTTGAGAAATTCAAAGAGTTTCAACACGAAGTAGAAAAATAAACCGGCAAAATTACTAAAACATTACGGTCAGATCATGGTGGAGAATACTTAAGCAATGAGTTTCTCGATTACTTGAAAGAGTATGGTATTCTTTCACAATGGACTCATTCCGGAACACCTCAATTAAATGGTGTGTCTGAACGGAGAAACCGAACTTTGTTGGACATGGTAAGGTCTATGATGAGTCGCACTGAGCTACCAATTTCCTTATGGGGATATGCATTGAACAGTGCAATACTTATTTTGAATAAGGTTTCGTCAAAGTCTGTTCAACAGACTCCATATGAAATATGGACAAGAAAGAAACCGGGTTTCTCATTCCTGAAGATTTGGGGATGTTGGGCATACGTTAAACGTTTGGATGGTACCAAACTAAAACCCAAATCGGATAAGTGCCTATTTGTAGGCTATCATATGGAAACCAAAGGATATTACTTCTACCACCCACAAGAGAACAATGTATATGTTGCTCTACATGCGGTTTTCCTCGAAAAGGAATTCCTAAATGTAGTGGTAAGTGGGAGGAAAGTAGAACTCGATGAAAATATGAGTAATATTATTTCTGGCACCGATTCCTTAACGGAACACGAACAGTTCATCAGGGATGAGACTGTACCATAATCTTCTAATACACAAGAACCGTGTAGGTCGGAGAGAGTCGAAAAATAACCTGAGAGGTATGGGTTTCTGATTTCACCTCACGTAGATATTAATCTTATTAAGGATAATTAGCCGGCTACGTATGAGGAAGTGATACAAGATATCGACTCCGCTTTATGGCAAGAAGCCATGAAGTGTGAAATGGATTCCATGTACACCAACCAAGTTTGGACACTGGTTGATGCACCAGAAGGCGTAAAGCCTATTGGTTGTAAATAGGTCTTCAAGAAGAAGACAGACATGGATGGCAACATACAAATGTACAAAGCTAGGCTTGTAGCGAAAGGTTATTGTCAATGACATGATGTAGATTACGATGAAATTTTTTCACCTTTTGCCATGATTAAATCCATTCGGATAATGCTTGTTATTGCTGCATATTTCGATTATGAAATATGGCAGATGGACGTCAAAATCGCTTTCCTTAACAGAAACCTTTTGGAGGATGTTTATATGCAACAGCCTGACGGTTTTGTCGTACCAAAACATGCAAACAAGGTTTGCAAGTTAAATCGATCCATTTATGGATTGAAGCAAACATCACGTTCTTGGAACCAATGTTTTGATGAGATCATAAAAGAATACGATTTCGTTCAAAACGAGGATGATCCTTGTGTATATAAGAAGGTTAGTGGGAGCGCACTGACATTCATTATCATTTACGTAGATGATATTTTACTTATTGACAATGACATTCCCATGCTACAATCGGTGAAAGTTTGGCTTTCATTAAAATTCTCCCTGAATGATCTGGGAGAAGCAGCCTTTATTCTGGGAATAAAGATCTACTGTGATAGATCTAGAAATCTGCTTGGACTCTCCCAGAGCACGTACATTGATAAAGTGTTGAAGAGATTCAACATTAATCAGTATAAGAGGGGACTGTTTCCAATGTCACATGGTGTCTCTCTATCTAAGTACATGTGTCCTAAAACTCAAGATGAGAGAGACAACATGAGTCGGATCCCGTTCGCTTCTGCAGTCGGATCGATCATGTATGCCATGATATGTACGCGACCTGATGTCTCGTATGTTTTGAGCATGTGTAGTCGCTATCAGGTCGATCCAGGTGATGGTCATTGGGTTGCGGTTAAGAACATCCTTAAGTATCTTAGACGAACTAAAGATGCTTTCTTAATCTATGGAGATGGAGAACTTGAGGTAACCTGGTTTACCGATGCAAGTTTCCAAACCGATAAAGACGACTGTAAGTCACAATCCGAGTACATATTTTATTTGAACAACGGAGCAGTGAGCTGGAAATCTTCCAAGCAAGAGACTGTTGCCGATTCAACAACAGAAGCGGAATATATCGCTGCAGCTGAGGCAGTAAAAGAGGCAGTTTGGATCCGTAAATTCCTAATTGGATTTGGAGTAGTTCCGTTAGCAGCTGAGCCCGTTCCTTTGTATTGTGACAATAACGGGGCTATAGCGCAGGCTAAGGAATCGCGGTCTCATCAATGATCCAAGCATGTACTTCGACATTTCCATCTGATTCGTGAGATCATACATCGTGGCGATGTGAAGATCGATAAGGTCGCATCAGATGACAACATATCAGATCCGCTAACGAAGGCTATTTTTCAGCAAAAGTTTGAGCGACATGTACATAGTTCAGGTGTTAGATACTTGAGTGATTGGTTATAGGCCAAGTGGGAGATTGTTGGACAATTATGACCCATAGCATCACTATTTGTAAAAGACATTGTGATTTTTGTACAAATTAACTATGTGACAAAGGAAATTGTTATTTTATCATTTTATAATTAGATTACTTGAATATATAAATGATAAAAGTCCTTATGATTAGTTCCGGATTAATAAGATATGAGACAGTATCAATCCACTAAAGGTTTACTCATTAAATATCTCTAGTCGTAGTATTATCGAGACTGGACATCGATAATGTGGAATAGACTAGTATTACACTTGTGCGTGTTATGGAAGCGTAACGACATAGTTCTCATATATTTGGGTATTGGATACTCATACATACAAGTGTAATAGGAGGTTCTGTTTACCGATGGTACGGAAACAGCTTCGCTCTGGATAGACCCATCGGAATCCCATTGGTAGTATGACTATGTGTATATGGGAATCCGAATCAGGGTAGATGTATTTGGTCTTAACATGAGACTTGCATCGCTAATGCTTGCGACAATCAATACGCTTCCATGTATCAATGCTTACTACAAATAAAACATAAAAGAACTACAAATTCATTAAATGATACAGAAACTAACAAAATAGTAAACTAAGAATGCAGTAATAAATGGGTATAAACCGCACTTATCAATAGTGTGACATTTCATATCGCTTGGCAATGATATTGAGATGTGCTTATAAGTGTTGACCTCTTTTAAAGGCTAATGGCTTCAGAGATAAACGATCCTAAATGTCCAAAAAGGATAGTTTATTACTAATGGAACGAGTCTCACAAATGATATGAGAGCCATAATCGAAAACGTAATGGCCGCTTGGGCGTTTGGGCCTCCAAGTGGGATAACATCTTACTGGTGGACAGGGCTTTTGCAATTGTGAATTATGAAACGCATTTCAGAATGTTTTGAACGCACTATATTTAGGAAAATTTTGGTAGTTCAAATAAATAAATAGTGATTTATCCCACTTCTTCCTAGATTTAATAGAATTGTAACGAAAAAACAATCAACACTTGTCTGTTAAACCAACTCTTAGCTAAAAACTGTGTTTTACATAATCAACTCTGCACCAATATTATTCTTTAAGCTGTATTTTCCCAGCCTCGGGTTTGTTCCTTGCACTTCATTATAGCAGAGGCTAATTAGTCACCGGGTATGTGACTGTTCAGAGAAACAAAGCGAGGACGAGAAGAATCGACACAAGAATGGGCTCGAGAAGGACTTCGTTTGATGAAGAAACCATCTGCTGAGCCTTTGTATTGCTCGGATCTTGAATTGATGGTGGTGAAAGTGAACCATCTGTTCTGTTCGCCCCCCTGTATCATCAAAAAAATAAATAAAATAAATAAATAAATAAAAGATAGTAATTGTTATGGTCTTAGAATGAACCTCTAAGGATTCAATGTTGACTTGAGTTCATGCACGAAATCATTATCCTAATTATATATCTAGTGTTAAGGACAAACTCAATTTAGTATTGAATCTTAATTCGGAACCTCCAGCTGAAAGCAATTGATTAGGGAAGAATATGTAGGGTACCCATTAGAGTTAGGGCAGAAAATGATATCATAGTCAAAGGCCTTGCATGTGAAAATGCTTGTGCCATCGTCAAAGGCATAGCTATAAGCCCTTGGACAAGCTCGCTTGAAAATTGAAGAATAAAAGGAGGGCCTGCAAGTGGTTGGATTAGCGAACTGCCCGCTGCAGCAGTACTGATCTAACCCAAACGCTTCACATGCACTTTTACATGCAACCACTCCTCCTTCTCCACCCACCACCTGAAGTTCTTTTGGGCAACCTGTTTACAAGCGATATCAATTTGGTCATTTTCTAACAGACAATAAAAATGTTGTATATCTATAAATATAAATTTAACTCTACTCTCAACTCTTAAATTTTGACACTACGATTAGGTTTTACCACCTGAAAAGAACCAGATCTTACCACCGGCCCGCACGTCCAATGACCAGACATTAAGACCAAGTTGATCTTACCACTTGAAAAGGATCAGGTCTTACTATCGGCCTAAGGATCAGACACTGCGACCATATCTTACCACCTGAAAAGGATCAGGTATTACCACCGGCCTGCATGTCTTTACCATTAGCCAGGCGTTCTGGGGTGTTGATGTTGGTATATGAATATAAAATTAATACAAATTAATACAACTCTAAAACTCTTATAAGCCAGTTTTTAGGTTGAATTAGCCTTAGGCTTACAAATTTCTATAGTATCAAGTTTGATGGAATCTTACCCATGTTGATATCGGAAGCACAGCCAGTGGCATTACATACTCCGTATACACCACGTGGTTCGACAACAATAGGTAAGTTGTAGCCATCAACAACGCTGACATCGTAAAAATCCAAGTCTTTGTTGCCAGTGCCGAGGGTTATTTCAAAGAGTGATGCAGGTGGAGCAGCACCATTTCCGTCACATTCAAGTCTTCCTCCACAGTCCCCAGTTTGACAAGAGCCAATTCCAGATACATCAAAATTGCATCCTGTTCTTGCCCAAATCCGACCAGACCATCCTGGAAAAGATGGATTAATCCTGACACTTTGTCCTGATTCCAATTGAAAGCCGGTCGTTGGAAGCTGAGGGGTCCCTGAACCAGCAAGTGTACCTGGAAGATTTTATTTTAAGGAAAGTTAAAATTACAAGTACTTTATTATTATTATTTTTTTTAAAAAAAAATATAGAAAATTATAAGACTGTCATTTGGATTGGGCTTGCACGGGCAGCCGATTCCCGGTGCTGTCCATTTATACCTGGCCATATGGTATATGGGCAATTATTTTTTATGGTGAATGTACACGAGAGAGAAGAAGAGAAGAAGAGAGAACCGATCATAAGAAGAAAGGCAGCAGCTGGGAATGGGAATGTCATCGGATGCAAGTTTTCAGGTGAAACTTTAGTTGATAATGCATTGCATGGAGCCCTAGCTACATTTACATAATATTTTTGAGGTTTCAGGATTCTGTGAGTGCTAAAGGACACTACTTTTGCCGCAAGATGACCTTTATGGGTTTAGTATTTTCTTTCTTTTTCATCTTGGATGGCCTCGTTGAAAAGCAATTCCTTTCTTCAGCTATTGCATAGGTAGGGACCGTTTCGAGATTTAGGTGACCCT
Organism: Zanthoxylum bungeanum; assembly: GCA_019454045.1. Taxonomy (NCBI): domain Eukaryota; kingdom Viridiplantae; phylum Streptophyta; class Magnoliopsida; order Sapindales; family Rutaceae; genus Zanthoxylum; species Zanthoxylum bungeanum. The sequence goes on from SKCR01047532.1 coordinate 51,494, forward strand.
AAACAAGATCTTAAAAATGAGATCTAGAGATCTTGAATAGGTTAAAATTATTAACTAATGATAATATATGAAAAGATTTGGAATCCTAATTTTTTTTTTTTTTTTAGTTCAGTTCTTTTTCACTATTCTTTTATGTATGTACTAAGCTTCATTATTTTCCTTTTAATAACCGAAACCAAAATGAGAACCTGTTCTCTTTCTAAACATAAATAAATAAATAAAATGGAGTCAGAAATTTTAATAGGAAGTGGGGACCCTAGTCCTAGGCATTAACCTATGCTGCCTATCGGTTGGAGCTGACTCTGAGAGGGACATCTGTGTGTTTGGCCACTCAACGTTTTACCATTTGATACTAATATTCAAATATAAATTTAAAATAAAATATAAAAATTATATGTTTTGCGAAATGACAGAGCAGAGCAGGAATGGCCAAACACACATAAGTATTTTCCGAACAAATGATGGCTATTAAAAATACCCCAAGATACCTTTTTTTTTTTTTTCTCTTTTTGGAAACGTTGGAAACCCCGCCACCAAATCACTCATTCTGGACCGCGGCGCAGGTAAAACCACCGGCTGTCCCAGACTCTTATAAGAAATGCACTCCCTGGATTCGAACCCAAAACCTCAAGAACATATATTGCTGCAGACAGAAAATAAGCATTTCCTTTATAAAGTAAGTTAAATCCATACACTTTCTTTTTGGAGATTAAATGTATCAACAGAAGCAAATTTGTAACTTCAATTGCCTTCGGGACAAATTTAATCAATGTTGATGGCTGTTTTTCGTTCTAAGGGTAATTCGGGAAAACCACTCCTCGAACATATCTCTATGAACCGTGAATTTATTTGGTTTGTTGGAAACCAAATGCAAACTTGGCAAAAAATAGAATACATACAGATAAACAAAGGATTTAACGTGGTTTGGCGGAATGAATCCAACCTACGTCCACGGGCACAAGGGAAAAGAAAGCTTTTATTACTGGCTCGGGTCTGACCGACCTCTTTTTTCTCTCTAGCTCGGGATTCTTTTCTCTCTATTACAAGCTACAAGTGCCTGTGAATGAAATTGCTCAACCCTCTACAGTAGACTCTCAATCCCTTTATATACTAGGGCGAAAAACACTATTAAACATGCAATACATGCAATACATATCCAATATGTCTTATGCGTAATTAAATTAAAATTAATATGGCATAGATTCAAAAACACGTATAGTGTGGTTAAGTCTTGATCTGATATCATTCTATTAGGAAAGTTGTGGAACCCCTAGGGTCGGATCGGTGCCCCGCGCAGCGGAAATGGGTCTAACCCATGGATATCAAGCATGAGTGTAATTGTAAATTCTTTAATGAAATAATATATTTCATTACGAGTGTATAGGAAAAAAATCGGGACTAAATCAGAGTTCAGAAACTCAAAAATGGACGAAAACAAAATTGATGCGCACGCACACTGTGCAAGCTGACATTTTTTTTTAATTTTCATTTCACTTTCCTTCAACTCGCTTTCCAGGGAGCTGAATGAATTATGATCTATTATCCTAATATCTTCCGGTCTTCCCTAAACACCTCAAAAACACCCAAAATTAATTTTTAACATCAAAACCAACATCAACACATGTTATAGAATAAAAATCAAGTTTTTCAAAATATTAAATATTTTTATAAAAATATAAATTTATTCTAAATACGCATTTGCGTAAATTTTGAATCAAATACACAAACCAAATTAGAATCCCAATAAAAAATATCTCGTGAACAATTCTAGGTCACCCAAAGCTGATCAAGTGATTCTAGAATGGTAGTCATAGCTCTAAGCTTTAATCAAGACTTCCAAACTCTAAATTATGTTTATGTCTAACATAAATATTTTGACCCAATTATAAGCATATTGTGTTTATACTTCCAAAGCATCCTAACACAATTTATTAGCCTTATTTAAACATTAAGTTATGTGATCATGCATCTAACAGATAAAAAAACATAGCTTAGGAGAATATCAAACATTACCTTAGTAAGCTTGATGCAAGATTCAATCCACTTCTCCTTTGTTGAAATGGTTGGAGAACCACCAAGGTGTGCAAGCCTGACTTCAAGATCTAACCTTGATTGCCAATGCTAGCAAGCTTCACTTCAAGATCAAATCTTGTTTTCTCCTAGATGAAATATTGTAGAGACCTCACAAGCTTCTCTAACACTTCTTTAATTAGGCTAATTTCTCTAAGAATTTACTTGTATTTGTACTTGTAATTAAAATCTTTCTAAAAGCTTGCTATTTATAGCAAAACTTAGACAATTTTTAATTAATAAACGTTTTAAAACTTTTAAGTGGGCTTAATCCATTTTGTCCAAATATGTATAAGTAGGTGTGACTAATCTCCATTGTCTCCCACTTTAATTTAGTCCAATTAAATCAAGCCAAGGATTAGGAAATTGATTAGTGTATGTTTGCCACTTTGATTTAATCCAATTAAATCAAGCCAAAACGACATATTATTACATACTTACAATTACCATAATACCTCAAATGGTAAAGATAATTATGATTTTATAATTAAGCCCTTGTGTAATTATTGAATTAATCCAATTAATCCAATTAGGTCAAAGTAAATAATCAATGTTATCTAATAACACTTGATTATCTGAGTTGATAATTATAATATCGAATATTATCTTTTATAAAAAATAATCGGCTACCAAAGTGCTCAACGAGTATATTTCATATTGGGGCTCTCTAAGTTCAGACATGTTCGTCATATAAGCCTAGCTAATATGTACACAATTCGGCCACCTCCGAATTCGCAAAGAACACGAATGACCTTTCTGAACTATACAAGTCGAGGTAATCACATATGTTTAACAATCCCTCTATCGTAGGCTATCCGAGTTGTGCTTAGGAAATATAGAATATACCGTCAAGTTTCCGTGGTGCACATCTCATGTCGACATGTCCACGATTCTTCATAACTAATGTGATCCACCCAAGTAATCGACTTTGGCAAAAGATTTAAGAATCATGACTTTACTCACATTGATATTTAAACCCATTATGGTACACATACAGGTCGACATATCCTATCTTACTTCACACTTGATCATTGAGTGCATCGGTCCACACTCAACGAACATCCAGAGGTCAGACCATGAAAGGTTTGTGATATACATGGCATTAAAGTGTGGATGATCTCACACAAAATCAATGTTATCCTATTGTCAAAGGATTACATATGCTACTCAACTCGAGGAGATTCTTTTTTACGGTGGTGTGTACTTCCAACTATTAGGAATCATCTATGAGTTATTCAGTATTCTCTTCAACGAATACCCACATGTCTATATGAGTTTCCAAAACTCATGGTACATCGGGTTCAACCATTGGAACTCCAATTCTAATATACGACATATTCTAGTCTTCTAGGTTATAGGAATTTGACCGTATTCCAAAACCAACGACTATGAATATTTACTTTAAGAATAATTTACACCTAGTGTCAAGACTATTTTAAGGTCGATGTCATTTTTATCATATCTATACATCAATCTAATACACATAATGACAATACCATTAATTAGGTATGAAATGAAAACGTAGTTATTTTATTAATAAATAATAAAATATATAATTCATATTTGGCACTCCAAGCACCAGCTCCATCAAACCCTCACTTGCTTAGTGCTAATCTGGATGGTACCGCAGTCTCATCTCATCCACATGTTTATCGAATAACTCGGGAGGTGAGGCCTTTGTAAGCAAGTCTGCTATGTTGTCTTGTCCTTGAACCTTCAAGACCACTATGTCTTTTCATTCAATAATATCTCTAATTACGCGGTATTTTATTTCCACGTGTTTAGAATTGGAATGCGCCCTCGGCTCCTTAGCCTGCGCGATGGCTCCGTTATTATCACAATATATTGGGATCGAATCCGTAATAGTAGGCATAACGCCAAGTTCTGTGATAAAATTCCTAATCTAAAAAGCTTCTTTAGCAGCTTTTGAAGCCGCTATAAATTCCGCCTCAGTGGTGGAATCAACTATTGAGACTTACTTTGAACATCGCCGACTAACAGCACCACCGTTAAGGGTAAATATGTATCCTGATGTAGATTTTCTATCATCTGGATCTCCCTGGAAGTCAGAGTGTGTATAACCCTTAACTTGTAGCTCATTTTCTCCATATATCATAAACTTATTCTTGGTACCTTTAAAATATTTTAGGATATGTTTCACGACTTTCTAATGATCATTACCTGGATCAGATTGATATCGGTTGGTCACACTAAATCCAAAACTGATGTCAGGTCTAATATATAGCATAACATACATTATGCTTCCAATACAAGAAATATATGACAAGTTGGACATCTTAACTCTCTCTTCCTCAGTCTGAGGTACCATTTTCCTCGAAAGATGTATGTCATATCAGGAAGGTACATTTGATGTCTTGCAGTTAGTAAAACTATACATTTCTAACATCTTATCTATGTACGTTGATTGTGACAACCCTATAAGCTTTCTAACTCTATCCCGGTAGAGTCTTATACCTAGTATATAAGAAGCTTCACTCATATCTTTCATGGAGAAGTTCTTGCAAAGGTAGAATTTCACACTTTGCATCATCCCTATATCATTTCCTATGATAAGAATGTCATATACATATAAGACTAGGAAACTATCATGCTCCCACTCACTTTCTTATAAACACATAGTTCTTCCTCATTCTTGATGAATCCAGATAAACTAATTATCTCATCAAAATGACGATTCCAGCTTCGGGATGCCTGTTTAAGTCCATAAATAGACTTCTGGAGCTTACAAACTAAGTTTGAAGTCTCACTGGATACGAAACCCTCTGGTTGTTCCATATAGATATCCTCCTCAAGGAATCCATTTAGGAAAGCGGTTTTCACATTCTTCTGTCATATCTCATAGTCATGATATGCAACAATGGTTAAAAGAATCCTAATAGATTTTATCATGGCTACTGATGAAAAAGTTTCCTCATAGTAAATCCCAGGACATTGAGTGTAACCTTTCGCTACCAGTCGGGCCTTAAAGGTTTCCACCTTTCCATCGGGCCTCGCTTTTCCACCTTTCCATCGGGCCCTCACTTCCTTTTGTAAACCCATTTACAACCAATAGGTTTATCTCCTTCAAGAAGTTCAACTAAATCCCAGACTTGATTGGAATGCATTGAATCCATTTCGGATTTCATGGCTTCCTGCCATTTTTCTGAATCGATATCCAATATCGCTTCTTTATACATAGTCAGATTTATTTTCTCCAAGAGGAGAACATCAAGGCTCACATCAGATGTTAAAAATAGTCTTTCAAGAGGCCTTGATATTCTATTCGACTTACGTAGAACCTGTGATGTAGATCATTCATCTAATTGGATCTCTGGTTCCATCTCAGGTTCCTTAATGTTGTGATCAAACTCATCAAGTTTAATCTCTCTACAATTCCCACTTTCTCTCAAAATTTTCTTTTCAAGAAAAGTTAAAAAGCCATCAACAATACATTTCGTTGCTCGGAATCGTTGAATTGATATCCCATGGAATTATCAGGATATCCAACAAACCTACATTTATACCATATGGGTGCTAGTTTATCCCGCTGCGCAATTCTAACGTATGCAGGAATACCCCAAATCTGTAAATACCTAAGACTTGGATTTCTACTGAACCATATCTGATAGGGGGTCATAGAAATAGCTTTCGATGGAACCCTATTGAGTATATAGGCAGCAGTTAGTAAAACATAACACCAAAGGTAATAAAGAATATCTATATAGCTCATCATGGATCACACCATATTCAATAAAGTACGATTTCTATGCTCACACACTCCATTGTGTTGAGGTCTTCCTGATGGGCTATATTGGGCAAGAGTTCCATTTTTCTTTTAATAATTTCTGAATTCTTCACTCATGTATTCACCACATCGATCTGATCTAAGACATTTGATGAATTTACTGGTTTTTTCTACTCCGTTTCAAAATATTTTAAACTTATCAAATATTTCCGACTTATTTTTCATCAAATAGACATATCCATATCTAGACTTGTTATCTGTGAAAGTCACAAAGTATGTTGAACCACTATGAGCAGCATGATTTAATAGACCACACACATTGCTGTGTATTAGTTCCAATAAATCTCCAGCATGATGTCCAACACCTAGAAATGAAGCCTTTATCATCTTTTCTTGGATACATGACTCAGAAATCGGATAAGGATCTAACGTAAGATTTTCAATCAAATCATTCTTTACCGATTTGGATAGACGTCTAACACCTATGTGGCCCAATCTCATATGCCATAATTCAGTACTATTTAATTCAGACTTCCTACTAGTATTTTTCTCTATATTAAAGACATATCTACATGTTTCCAAAATATAGTGACCGTTTGATAAATAACAATCACATTTTAATAAATTTTCTTTATCATACAAACATAAAGTTTCATCCTTAATGTTTATTTTATATCTCTCTTTATCTAATATTGACAGTGATATTATTTATCTAATAATTGATGGAACATAATAACAGTCATGCAAATCTAATTTACATCCATTTGGCAGATCTAGAACAACTGTTCCTATGGCATTGACATCCAATGTCTCGCTATTGCCAACTCTAAGCTGGATCTCCCCTTAATTCAGCCTTCTTTTAACCCTCATTTCTTGCAGGGAATTGCAAATATGAGTAGGATTGTCAGTGTCTAACACCTATCCATTATTTGCATATAAGGCTAATGAGATGTCAATAATTTGAAAAATACAAAGCGTACCTGAGGGTTCTGTTTTTCCTTTAAGCTCTGGACAGTCATTCTTCTAGTGTCCAGACTTCTTGCATTGTAGACATTGATCACGAGCTACTTTCGGTTTTGTGCCTTTGCGCTTCTTGGAGTTCTTTTTTGATATCTTCTTCTTCCTCATCTTTATTTTCTTTGACTTCCCAGAAATCTTTGAATTGCTAACTCCACCATAGAGATACAATGTTTCTCTTTCCTCAAATCTTGCTCCGTCATACGTAGCATGTTATGAAGTTCTTCGTTTATATTAAGTGTTTTTCCTTCCATTGAGTGATTCTCTCTCAAGATCCAAGATTGGCATTGGTTTGTTGGCCAAAGTCAAGACATTTTTCCATCGCGGATGTGTTTGAATCATGAAAGCTTTGTTCCATATCGTACGTCTTGGGCAAGTTGTGATTTGTTGGCCAAAGTCAAGGTCACTTCTTGTTCATTGACCTCGATTACGAAATTTTCCCACTGTCAATGGGTCACGCTTAACTGGTTTCATTAAGCTTGTTGAGCCAAAGCCAAAGCTTAGTTGATTCAGAGGAAAAATGTTAGGGAATATATTGGATATATTGGCATATATTGGATATATGCTTCGGACTTGGAGGTCCACATACTGGATCTAGGAATTGGATGAGATCCAATTGATCTTAAAGATCTACCTAATTAAGTTTCATACAGCTTGTTGGCCAAAGTCAAGGTTGTGTATTATTTAACGGGATCCTAGCCCACTAGGAAACTAGGTTTTTCCCGAGTACTCCACAGAGGGTTAGAGGCTCGCCGAAAAATAGTGGGAGACAAGTATTAAATTTGCAATTTCGTTTAAATACTTGCCAATACGCGCTCATTTCATTTTTCGTCATTAATTATTTATAAATATATTAGTTGGACTAATATTCAATTGTTGTTTTAATTGAACAGTTGAACTGTATTCAAAATACTTCATTTATAGTTGGTTATATAATTGGATTATAGTAATCAATACATTTGAATTTTTTAACCGATCATTTATAGTTGGTTATACAGTTAGACTATAGTAATCATTGCATTTGATTGTACCCGAAATCGTTGATTGGATAGTTGGACTATATCAATCAAGATGACTTGAAAGATTAGTGTCAAAGGACATAATCCTATGTGAAAAATGTCTTTTACGGCTTTAATTTAAGGTTTAGGGTTATGGTTAGGGGTTAGGGGTTAGAGGTTAGGGGGTTATGGTTTAGGGGTTAGGGGTTAGGGGTTGAGGTTAGGGTTAGGGGTTTAGGGTTTAGGTTCGGGTTAGGGGTTAGGGGTTAGGGGTTGGGGTTAGGGGTTAGGGGTTAGGGGTTGGGGTTAGGGGTTGGGTTTAGGGGTTAGGGAATTAATGGGTAAAATCTCGTTAAGGAGCTGGTATATTGGTTTAAGGCTTGTTAGTGTGTTGAGTTCAAGAAAATAATGTTTTGGGAGGACCCTGTGCGAATTTTGATCCGGTGGGTGATGGGGCGGCTTGGATCCCTAGGTAGAGTAGGATGGTTTCTGTAGCAACTCTATTTGAAGTTCTCCATTGATCAAGCACTCTGCTCTGGCTAGGGGGGCCCGAATTTTGTGTTGGAAAATAGTGGTGTCTTCATGATGAGGGAGATCGCGTCATCTGTGCTTGACCGGATTTTTGCTACTTAGTGCCACCCTTCATTGTCCACTTACGCATTGGCGATGTAACATCTTTTAGCTATTCTCCGGCTGTTAACAGTAGCATATTCTAATGGTAGGGCAGGCCATGAGATATGAAGAAACATTGCAGGACTATGATAAAGGAAAATCTTGACCATATGTTTTGTATGATGGTTGAGGCTGGATCATGAGGGTTATTTGGTTCCCCTGAAAAATATTTTCTTGTTTTCCGATTTTGAGGCTAGGACGGTTCTGATAAGATTGTCTTCTCATACGTGGGTTGTATGGGATATGTTGAGTGGTGATTGTAGCAACTGTTCTATGATTTGCCTTTGAACAATAGCACATATCTCTAGCTATGGAGGGGGCTAGAGTAATGTGAAGAAATCTGAGGCTTGGGTTATAGAGGAGGTAGATCACTCCAGTTTGCATTTCTCTGCTAAGGGCTGTTAATCTGTTTGAGGGATGTGGGGACGTTTTTGTTCAAAGAGATTGAAGAACAAGCAATGTGGGAAGCATCTTATGTTCTGCCATTTTTGCGTCGATGTGGGACTAGTATGTCTCTGGTTTTACAGAATCTATGAGGCTATTTTCTGCGAGTTTTAAATTCATTCACGTGAACTGCGTGGCTATTTAGGATCACTGGAACCTGAAGTTTCAAGACCTAAGATGGAATTGAAGATTGATATGTGTTTACTGCTTGTGTGCCTCACTTGTGTAGGCGATGTGGGACATGGAAAGGTGTGGCTTTTCACTTCCTTTTAACTGGAATCTGCATTTAGGCCGAATTCCTTCTGCTAGGTCCATGTGGCAGGGCCTGACATAAGTGAATGATGGTCTACTTGCGCCGGTGTGGTGAGATGGGCTTGGCGCACATGACGTAGGCCTGTCACACTCGTGGCCTGGTGCTTGTAGTTGCTGGAGCTGGGTTTGGTTTGGTAGTGATTGTGGGCCGACTTTATGACTTTCGGCAATGGGCAGCCACTTCTGTGATGTAGGATGCACGTGAGTTTTATGAATGGCAAAGGGCCCATGTGCGTGGCAGTTTTGGACCTTTGGTTTTGACTCTGGTTTGGGCTTTTTGGGGGCTGATTTGGGTTGATTCAAATGGGCTGATATGCGCTGATTTTGGTTCGTGTGATAGAGGTGAGCAGGAGTTGCTCACGATTGGGTTTAGAACCTAAGTGCCCTGTTTTATCGTTACTATGGTTGAACCATCTGCATGAATAATTTCAATATTCTGTTTCCTAACAAGTTTATGGCCCAGGTTTGAAATCTTTTGTGGGCTAGGCCATAACGCATTATGGGCTGCCGATTTAGGCATTGGAAGATTCCAAATGGCGAGTGGGCCATCTTGGGCGTGAATGCTTGGTGGTCATGGTGCTGACATGCAAGAGGTGTGGGTGGCATTTTCTTGGAATTGGGCCTGTGCTTTTTCTTTCTTTTGGACAACTGGGCTTTCATGCCCATCATGCAAAGCATGTGTTTAGTATCAATATTTGGTTTCGTGGATTGGGCTAGCATGGATTTAGTATATGGGCTGGCGGAATTTAGGGCTGTGCATGGAATCTAGGGCTGCTATAAGCTCTTGAATTTGAGCTTAAATCGCACATGGTTTACACATGGGCTATTTGGGTACTGCATGCATGAATATGTTATGTGAGAGGCTTAAATACCTATTACATTTCCTTTTATTTAAATAACTTTGTATGCTCTAGTTTAAGCTTTGTTTTTCTATCAAGGGCCTGGGTGTTCCTTTGTATTGAGGCCTGCGTGCCTTCTCTCATTAATTTTGGTTATTGATCATTGTGAGACTTCTTTTATTTTCTTGATTTAGAAGAGCCTCGTTGATTCAGGCGATGTGGGATTTGTTTGCGTTTTTTTGCTGCTCGTGGGCTCCTAAATCGTGTGGAGTTTGTTTTGTGCTTTTGGTTCCGTTGACCTGGGCAGTTTCGCGTACTTGGGCTGGGCTCTTATCGCTCAAAGCTTGGTAATTAGCTGGGCGATGTGGGATTTTTGCTCTCTTGGGTTGTTCTTGTTGTGGGCTGTAGAAGCTAATCGTGGGCCGTCTGGGTGTGGGCTGTTTTATTGGCCTGCTGGTGCCGTGATTTTGGACCTAGTTGTGGGTTGGCTTGGCAAAATGTGCGCAAAGCATGAGTTTGTGAGTGATTAGCGTGCTTCAGTTGCTGACTTGCGCATGGGTTTCTTTTCCGATTTTTGGATTCTTTGCTCCTATGTTCATGAGCTCTTCAACTTTCGCAAGTGGGGCACATGTGGACTCTCCCAAGTGGGCTGTTCTTGTGCAGCCATGCATGGGCTTTTTCGTGGGCCTAGTTGCTATTTTTATTTCCTTGAAATTTATTTAGCCTTTTGGGCTTTTGCTTCACAAAGGCCTACGTGCCTTAATATTTACTTGGGCCTGCGTGCCTTCCCTCTCTAGTTTTATCCAAGAATATTTTGGACGAGGTCCAATGTAGGCTTTTAAGCTATTTTCTGGGGTATGCCCCTTCGCACATGAAATTTTAACATATTTGGAATATACATTTAACTTTTCCGAAAAAAAAGTTTAGGGTTTAGGGTTTAGGGTTTAGGTTTAGGGTTTAGGTTTTAGGGTTTTAGGGTTAGGGTTTAGGGTTTAGGGTTTTGGGTTTAGGGTTTAGGGTTGGGGTTTAGGATTTTTAGGGGTTTTGGGTTAAGGGTTTAGGGTTTAGGGTTTAGGGTTTAGGGTTTTGGGTTAGGGTTTAGGGTTTTGGGTTTTTAGGGGTTTTGGGTTTTTAGGGGTTTAGGGTTATGGTTTAGGGTTTAGGGTTTTAGGGGTTTTGGTTTTTGTTTGTTTAGGGTTTAGGGTTTTTAGGGGTTTAGGGTTTAGGGTTTAGGGTTTATGGTTTCAGGTTTAGGGTATTGGTTATAGGGGTCCTAAATGGGCATGATTTTGGTGGTGTATGGTTAAGGTTTAGGGTTTAGGGTTTAGGGTTTAGGGTTTAGGGTTTAGGGTTTAGGGTTTAGGGTTTAGGGGGGAGCTCATTTGGTCAATTTTTTCCTCTCTCAACATTTTCTCTCTCTTCAGAATTCTCTCAACTCCTTCTTGGGTATTTTTGACACTCTCACCATTGTTGTGTGATCCTCGGATTACCGAGTCAACAAAGTGTGCTAGAGTTGCAATCAATTTCCTCTACGAAGTATATTTTCGCCGTTTTCTTCTGAGATTTCGTGATTATTTCGAAATTTTGGGGAATTTGAGTTGAAGATTGAGGAAGGAGAGAGGAAGGTTGCTGAGCTCCCCCCCGCCGATTGCTAATAATCCATTCTGTTTCTCTTCAAATTCATGGTGGATTTGTGCGATCAATGGAGTTGGCCAGTTATAGACTGATTTTGGTTTTTTGAAGATCAGAAATTGAGCTTTGGGCTGAGTTGACTGGTATTGACCATCACAGATATCCATACTGTTCTTCAGAAAAATCACGGTTTGATCTTTTTTTTGGGTAAAATCTGGGAAATTTTCTGTTTATCACGTGAGGCATCTTGTCACGTGCATGAACCTGGACACATTTTGGGCCAGATTCGGTGCTATTTTGCTTCTTGCTATCCAGTTTTCTTTCCAGATTTGATGAGCGGTTGATGAGCAAACTGATCTTTGCGAATTAATTGATGTCCTCGGGGTTACATCGTGACCAGATTTGGTTTTGATTCCTGGATTTGGACGTTTTTTTGGTAATCAATTTCAGGATTTGGGAACTTGATCTGGTGTGTTCTTCACAATCTTCATCAGGTTCTTCGAATTTCCTGGTTTTGATTTTTTTTCTGAGTTAACTCAGTGAAATTTTTTGTTTGTGAGGCCTGCTGAATTTGGGCTGAGCTCTGGTCTTCATTGGCTGGAATTTGGGCCGAACTTGGGCCTGTTCTTACCCGCTCAAAGTCACGTGGTGTTTAAAATTCACGTGATAGGCTGTTTGATTAATTGGCTTTCAAAATGCTTGTGGTGAGATGTTGTCTTGGTGGGTTGTTATTGGGCTTAAAAAATAGGCCTGTGGGCCTGCTCATCGCATGACTCACGCACTCATTATAAGCATGAGATTGGATGGCTGCGTCTGAATATGAGCCACGTGGTTCTATTGCAAGCGATTCGGTCCCTCTTTCTTGGGCCTGAAATTGTTTTGTGTGAAGGAATAACTTCGCTTCCCGTGACGTTGTGGGGGCCGGTCTTGGCCTTGGGTTGCACGTGTAGTTTTAAAAATTGCACGTGAGGTTGAAGAATCTGTTTTCTAGTTGCTGAATTTGAGTGAGGCTTTAAAACAGGCGATGGGGACTTTAGAAGCATGGATTTTGGCTACACATGTTGTTAAGACTGCGCTTTGTTCGCTGGGCTCGGCTAAGGAGATGATCAAATGGCTGACTCTCTATGTCTCTCATTCGCTCCTTCTTTAGTTGGCAGACTGTTGACTTGTTGTAGGGAGTGTAAATCTTTCACGGAGGTGATCACAGCAGTAGGTTTTTGTGGGAGAACGTTGTAGCAACCTGCCTCTAATCGGGCCATAGGACAGTAGCACATTTTAGGGTTTGGTGGGCCTTGACATGTGAAGAACCTTGGGTCTCATTAGATGGTTGTGTAAAATCACGGACAACCCATAAACGAGCTGCTATGGTCATTGACGGTCTTGGCTACCTTTTAAATCTAACTACGGAATTTTGGCATAGAGGGAGTAACCCGAATGGCAAAAGGCTGTGATTAGTAACGTATCATTCTGGAGGGGGCCCAGGATTCACGAAGAAAATCTTAAGTTTGTTGTCAATGGGTAAAATCTCATCATACACCTTCGTTTTGTTTTGAGCTATAGGTGCTGA
>SKCR01047533.1:0-52686 GCA_019454045.1 Zanthoxylum bungeanum
AGTCACGTCACCGATATATTTAGATCAGACCTCTGCCTGTTCATTGGGTCTGGACTGATGCTCATGATATCATGTGCGTATCAAGATAGAATCTGCTAGTCTTGTGTACAAGGCATAAACATCCTACACGTGTTTGCGATCTAGTAAATCCATGGTCATGGTATAACTTCGGAAATCAGTTCCGAGTGTTATTTAGAGATCATAAATTTGAAAGTCGACTATATTATACCAAAATTATTTGCCATTCTTATCTATATCTCATGTATAATATGGATAGGATGTGACATAGGGATTATACGTATGTAATGACCTAGACTTGCATAGTTTAGTGAGATTATCCGTGGTCATCATAATTCATGAGTGGGTGAATTATGGACACGAAATTGGATTTCAAGATGGATAAACCTAAACTTAGAGAGTCCCACAATATGAAGTGTACTCGTTGAGCACTCGGGCTACTCGTTATGAATAATATAGATTATTCATAATACTTCACCAGATTAAATGAGTTAATTCGAATCGTTTAATCGGCTAAACGAGAACACATGCTTTAGGGGATTTTGGCCAATTTATAATTGATGTGTATTTGTATTTGATACAAAATTTGATTTGATACATATTAATTATTTGTCAAATGAGTTTTTGACACATGCCAAAAATATATGCATTTGTTATTTAATGTAAATAAAAATACATATATAATAAAAATTATATTAATTAATTATTCAGATATTTAAATGTTAAATATTTAAATAATTAAATGATGAACTTTTTTCATAATAGTTATGATAAATGTTTAATTATAATTGGTTACATGTGGCATGTTTTAGTTAAACTTTAGGTGTGCAAACTTGATTTGCTAACATAAAGTTTCATTTAATTTAATTGGATTAAATTTTGAAAATGAACAAAAATTGTATCATATTGTAACATCCCCAATCCGGGAGATACTACCGGCAAGGGATAGACAGTACTAACCCATAAGCCTCTGACTCTGAAAACTGCCAATCAATATCAGATACTCTTTTCTCTAATTATATATATATATATATATAGTATGTATTGGACCATAGCCTAGACTCAACAACTTATCATGCAAACTCAACTCCAAAAAAACGAACTGTATACATAAATTACACGTCTTTACAACGACTATCACACAACCAAAGACTATTATATGACTTCTGTTTGACTCTGACTAGACTCTTACTATCTCTGACTTGAACTGGTGGACTCCATACCCTAGTGACTACATCAGTATCCATCCTCTCGAGCTCGTCCTCCGAGAATACTTGCAAAACAGACACTGGGAGTGGGGGATTAGACTGTTGTACGATCTAAGTGAGTGGACGAAAAATGAAAAACTATTATAAAAACATTTAGTTCTAAAACCGAAAACTCATGAAATGGATTTCTAAGAAAATTGGTTTATGTCTTAAAACTCTTAGCTTCTTTCTAAAAATCTCTTATAAAACGGCTGTTTCTCGAAACTTTATTTTCTAAAAGTTCTTTCTGAAAACTATAACTGAAAAGTGAAAATTGTTTCTGAAACCAGTGTCTCTGTCTGAAAAACTTGACGCATAGGGGCGTTAAGTATCGCTGTCCCCCCATACACCTAACTGGAGCCAGCAGTGCAAATCCATGAATTTAGGGCATTACGTATCGCCGTCCCCCAAAGCATGCCACTACTGCCCCTGAAACTGGTGGTCTTGGGGTGTTACGTATCGATGTCCCCCCAAGCCACAAACTAGAACTAGGGGTGCAGATCTATGCTATCACCCAAGCTCTGAAACTAGGGTCTATGGACGTTATGTATCGCCGTCTCCCTAGCCCTGCTCTAGGATCTGGAGGCGTTACGTATCACCGTCCCCCCAGTCCTCTACAAGTGCACATGTCTCTGTCTGTCAATTCCATCTCTATATAAGTTACATACTGGGGTGGGTTTTTCCCCCATTCCCCGAAAACACAAATCCATGTTTTGTATCTCAAAAATGTAAGAAACATTTTCTAAAAACCATTATTTTTCTAAAACATTTTTCAAAGTATGCTCAATGAAATGTAACTGATGAAGTAACTAACTAATGCCCTAAAAATGAGAATAGTAAGTCTGATACAGAAAACTATTAAATAAAAATCTGTTCTGATAAAAGATGTCCACTAACAGTTTTGGAATCTAGTCAGCATTACTCGCTTGCTGAAGGAATTCTGGTTCGTGTGATAATCTAAAACTGACAATCTTGGTTAGAACTGGGCTGGGGAACATATTCCGAAGTAAACTAAATTCATCCACTCAAGTACTTATATCATTTCAAAGCGTATTATCTTATATCATGATGTACTTATTGGACAATTATGACCCATAGCGTTACTATTTGTACAGATCATTATGTTGTTGTACAAATTAACTATGTGACAAAGAAGATTGCACTCTTATCATTTGTGATTAGATCAGCTATATACATAAATGATAGGAGGTCATAATGATTTGTTCCTGGACGGAGAAAGATATGAGACAGTATCAGTCCACTAAGGATAAATCATTAAATATCCCTAGTCAGAGTATTATCGAGATTGGACATCGTTAAATACGTAAAAGACTAGTATTACACTTGTGCGTGTTGTGAGGGCACAACGGCATAGTTCTCATATATTTGGGTATAGGATACTCATGCAAGTGTAATAGAAGGTTGTGTTCTACCAATGGTACGGGAAACAGGTTCGCTCTGGTTAGACCCCCTCGGAATTCCATTGGTAGTATGACTATGTGTCTATGGAAGTTCGAAATCAGGGTAGGTGTATTTGGTCTTAACCTGAGACTTGCACTGCTAATACTTGCGACAATCAATATACTTTGGTTGCGGTCGTCCAGGGCTTTAACAGGTTCTGTGTACGCCAATACTGGGTATATTGAGAATCGTAGTGTGTTGGGTGTGATGTCAAGACAGAAGTGTCACTCCAGTCATATGGAGATGATGGTCTCGTAGGATACGGGACTGGTTCTCTTAAATGCTGCAGCTATCGGGATAAAATGACAAGGGCATGTTTATCCGATTATAGAGACTAGTCACCAGACATCCGACATGTGCTTCGTACGGGGCAGACACAATTCCAGCCTCAGGCCTAACATGTGATCATCCGATACTGGACAGAAATATGCAATACTACGTATACTACGCCTGATACAGATCCTTTATTCCTGTAAGGATATTTCCGGAGAATTGGGTAGGCATGGAGCTTTGCTAGAGGCCAACCTTGTCTTGTAAATCGGTATAAACGTAGTACGAGGTACTTACGTGTTCGGATTGTCCGACGACCGAATTTAGTGCCAACATATCCGGGGATCTCATGGCTCGCTTCCCAAAGATTCACCGATGACGTATAACTCGCACTCTAAATTAATCTGGGATTAATTAGAAGAGAGAGGAAATTAATCTGGGATTAATTGCAGTGATATTTTATCTGGGATAAAATATCATTTAAAGAGAGATAACGGTTAATTTGGAATTAATCGAGAAATTAATATATTTGATATATTAAACGAAATTGGATTTCGACATGGAATTAAAATTAGATTTTAATTCGGGCGAACGAGTTAATTTAGAACTAATTCGTTAACGATGTGAATAGTGACTTCGCTAGGCGTAATCATTTAATTACGACACAACGAAAAATTCGTTAATTTGGAATTAGCAAACCCGAGCCCAAGATTATTTGCGAGCGCATTCGCATTTCGAATTCGAGTGCGGCACGTCAAATCAAGCGTCAAATTGCTAGTCGCATCAAGCGTCAAATCACAAGTCACTTTAAGTGATGTGACATGACAACTTGATGGATTCAGTGATGTGAGTGGTTGAGGCTTTAATGGTTTGACTTTTAAAAGCCAAATTCATTCCAAATGAATGTGAAATGAATATGAAACTCACATGTGTGTATAAGATACACAAATTTCACAATTTCAACATAACTCTCTCTTTCTCTTTCTCTCATATCCTCACGCCCAAGGGGCCAAAAACTGCTCACTGTTTTCTTCAAAATGCCGAGCTATAGGGAAGCCAAGAGTGGGATTTTATGGCATAATTTCAAGTGCTAGCACACTTACGAGACATGCGAAGGTGATAGGGAAGTCCACCCATAAGCTAGGAACCGTTCGACAAAGCTCGGAGCTTGACAAAAGAACCAAACGAAGGCCAAACCAGTGAGCACTGGCAGCTCACTGTCGTGACCAGTAGATGGGCAGAAAGTGATTTTTTGTTGCCTCCACGTCGCTCAACCGATCGATGTGAGTATTTCGTAACTTCTTTGATGTGTATTCGCACTTGATTCATGCTTATTATTGATCTTGGGACCTTAATAGAAACCAACAATGGCATCTAGAGCAAGGTTTGAGCATGAAAAAGTTTAGGGCTTAAAATTTGGGCAAAAATGTGTTTGAGCATGATTAAAGAAATTGGATGATTTAGTATGTTTAAAGTATGTTTAATTGATGTTTGATTATATCAATTTGTTGAAATTGTGTTTGGAACAAATTTCCCCAATTTATCATGGCTTGGCCGAATTGATGACTAGCCCTAAATGTCTTGGTTTTTTGATTTTGATTCATTGGATGAGTTGGAAATCAATTGGGGATATTGATTTAATGTTGAATTGAATTTAATTGGATTGAATTTGATTTAGGCATGAATTTTCCCCTTGACCGAGAGTTATAACATGTGATATGGGTTTGATTTTAATCAATTTGTGTTGGACACTAATTGATATAGATGAGCATGATTAATTAGCCTAATTTGTGTTTTAGAAATGTTAATTTGGGTAATTAATCATGTTATGCACTTTATGTAATTAAATTGTGAAATTGGGTTTTTGTGATTTAATTATAATTGGGCCTTAAAATTGGATTTGGTCTTTTAAGTTGTTAATGGGCTTATTGGACTTTGTTGTACAAAGTTGGGTTTAGACAAATTGGATTGGATCCAATTAGGCCCAAAACCGCATCCATAAAGCCCAAATGCGACTTAATGGACCTTTAAAGTTTAATTGGTCATAATGGGCCTAAATTGATTTCTAGGGTTATGGGTTAATTCCCGGATTGGACTTTGGTTATCGGTTTGACCCGAGTTGACCAAAATTCCACGCCTTAAGAAATTATTTAAAAGCCCATTGGACTTTAATTAAATTGACGTTGGACGTTAATCGGGCTTTGAGACCCTTAACGATTAAATTTGGAATTCAAGTCGTAAAAGGTTTATTAATAAAGTGTAATATTTAATTTGGAATTAAATAATGAATTAGGATTAAATACATATTAAATTAGATTTAATTATGTAGTTTAATTTAATTCGAGAATTCGTACTTTGAGTACTTATTCGCAAAACGAGTTTGACTCGAGCAAAATCAAATCGTTGTTTGAACATTGGATGATCACTAATTATCAAATTAATTAATTTGATTAGATTGATTGATAACATGCTTGTGTGAATACATGGTTGCGATGCATGAATAATATTTATCGGATGTATATTAGATGTGTGGGATAATTTTAGAAATTGTTGTAATAAATTTGATTTATTAAATTGGACCTGCGTGTCCAGCCTTATTACCTCTCATTTCTTTGTATTCTCTTCTCATTTATTCCCCTCAATGCAAATGAGGTTTCTTTAGAAGTGTAGTGTAACGGGTAGAAGTAAATACTTGTGCTAGCGGGAGAGAGAAAGGGAGAGATTTGATCTAGGATCATTTTGTAAAGTATCCATCCGCATATCATTATTATTTTATTCATATGCGCTTTATTATGTGTTTAGAATGCATGTTTAAGGGTGTATGATGATGAGACCTTAAAAAAGATAATAAATTGGTTGCCAATTTGCATGCGAAAAAACCCTCCCTCAATATTAAGCGTCTTTCCTTCCATTGAGTGATTCTCACTCAAGATCCAAGACAACATTGGTTTGTTGGCCAAAGTCAAGGCATTTGTCCGTCGAGGATGTGTTTGAATCACGAAGGCTTTGTTCCAAGACAACATTGGTTTGTGTCTTGTCCAAGTTGTGATTTGTTGGCCAAAGTCAAGACCACTTCTTGTCCATCGAAATTGATTACGAAGCTTTCCATGGTCAATGGGTCGCGCTTGACTGGGATCACTAAGTTAGTTGTGCCAAAGCCAAGGCTTAGTTGATTCAGAGGAAAAAGGTCAGGGAAAATGTATTTAAATGGTTTAATTTTCAAATTGGGAATAAATTTCAGGATGGTCCTGGAAAATAATAAGTTACTTTATTTGATAAAATAACGTATTATGCCTAAGCTAGGAGTTAAGCAAATAGTAGAGCATAATCTTTGGAAGATTTATGTGATGATGACTTTAGTGCTTAATCCATTAAGCTTGTCGCAGTAGACTCCTTAATTTCTGAATCAGAACTATGGATTAGATCCTTAAAGTATGATAAAGAAATTGAATGATCTTCATAAATCTATGCTTAGATTTTAGAAGTACTAATATTGCAATAGTAAACTCTTGGAGAGTTAATGACTATTCTCAAGGAGATAAAGTCAAAGTTTGCAATTAGACAAGTAGCGCAAGGCGAACCTTACTTCGATATTCTAGAAGGCCAAGGTTTGGCCAAAGGCTTCTGGAGTGTTGAAACTGGCAAAGGAAAAATCATTATAATCTTCTGGAAGATAAATGACATATCCCAAAATGTCTGCTTAATTGTGGCAAACGGGATCGCAGAAGCGTGACTGCGGTTTGAACAAAGCAGACATGAAGGAATTGAAGATGAGCAAGGCTCTGACTTCAAATATGTTTGTCATAAATATATTCACTACTAGTATTAAAATTGGATTTTAGATACTTAGTGTGGTACATAAAATATATGTATTGATTTTCAGAATCTGCTTTGAGCAGGATACTGACTTCCATAGAGATTTATATGCGAATTGAAAATGGGACAACTGTCCCTGTTTTAACCGTAGATACCTAAGTTTAGGAACTGCATTCGGGTTCGTACCTAAATTTGGAAACTATTATAATGTAACTAGTTTGACAAGATACATTATCTCCATATCAGTGTTTACCCAATGTGGGTGAACCTTTGTATTCTAGAACACTAAAGTGTTTTATTATATAAGGATGATATTGAGATAAACACATTAGATGTGAATAACATAGTTTATATTTTGAATATAAATAATATCTCAAACATATAACATGACAAACAAACAAACAGCTCAAACTGATTTTTCATCAGAAGAAACTAATTTGTGGCATTGTCGTCTGGGACACAAATAAACAAGGATCATATATCCACACTTTTGAAGAGTGGGTACTTGGACTAATTTGATTCCATTCAAATAAACTCTACGAATCTAGTTTATTGGGCAAAGTGCCTAAAACACTATTACTTGGTAAAAGTGTAAATGCCACAGATCTGTTAGCCCCAGTTCATAGTGAAGCAAGTGGGCCCATGTCTAGCTAGGCTAGAGGTGGATATGAATATTTCGTGACCTATACGGATGTGGCATCGTGTCATGGTTATGTGTTTATTTTGAAGAACACAAATCGGAAATCTCTTAGAGTTTCTACACGAAATAGACAAACAGATAGGCTATAGTATTAAACCGTCACGGTAAGACCATAATGGAAAATACTTAAGCAATAAGTTTCTAATATACTTGAAAGGGTATAGTATTCTTTCAAATGAGGACTCCTCCCGGAACATGTCAGTTTGACGGTGTGTCCGAACGGATTAACCGAATTGTGTTAGACATGATAAGGCTAATCAAGAGTCGCTCTGAGCTACCATTTCCTTCAATGGATAAGCTTTAACAGTGTAAGAACTTTTTTTGAATAAGGTTCCATTAAAATCTGTTTGACAGATTTCATATTAGATATGAACAGGAAATAAATCAGGTTTCTCATTCCTGATAATTTGGGTATGCTTGGCATATGTTTGGATGATACCAAACTAAAACCCAAAATGGATAAGTGCCAATTGTAGGTTATCCTAGGGATACCATAAGTATTGTACTTATACATCTCACAAGAGAACAATTAGATTGTTGCTCACCATGCGGTTTTCCTAAGAGGAATACCGATATCCAGTGGTAAGTGTGAGGATAGTAAAACTTGATGAAAATCAGAGTAATACTATTCAAGGCACTGAATCCTTAATGGAACACATACAGTTCATCAAGGATGAAACTATACCATTAATCTTCGTATACACAAGAACCGCGTATGTCGGAGAGAGTCATAAAACAATCTGGGGTATGGGTTTCTGATCTCACCTCGCAAAAGATGTCAATCATTTGAGGAATACCAACCGACTACGTATGAGGAAGTGATACAAGGTATCGACTCCCTATTATGGCAAAGTGCCATATGATCCGAAATGGATTCCATGTATATCAACCAGTTTGGATACTAGTTGATGTACCGCAAGGCATTGTGCCTATTGGTACTATGAGTCTTCAAGGAAGACATACATGGATGGCAAAATACCAACGTACAAAGCTAGGCTTTTAGCGGAAATGTATCATTATCAATATTGTGTTGATTACGATTCAACCTTTTACCTGTTGCCACGGTAAATCCATTTGGATAATGCTTGCTAAAGCTGCATGTTTCATGTATGAAATATGACAACTTAACGGGAAAATCGCTTTCGTGAAAAGGAAACCTTTAGGAGGATGTTTATAACATCCTGTCAATTTTGTCGTACCAAAACTAGCAAACAAGGTTTGCAGGTTATTCGATCCATGTTTGGATTGAAGCAAGCATAGGTTCTTGGAATTGTCGTTTTGATGTAATCATAATAGTTTATGATTTAATTCAAAATGAAATGATTCTTGTGTATATAAGAGGGTTAGTGGGAGCGCACTGACAGTGGCTGTCCTATCAATAATGATAATACATCATTTCTTGAAATGATATTCCCATAAAATAACTATCGGGGAAAACTTGGCTTTCGAAAACTCTCTGTGGAATTGTACATTGAAAAATGTACGCTACCTGGTGTCTCATACGCTTTGAGCATATGGATTCACAAACAGGCCAATCCGAGTGATAGTTACTGGATTGAAGTTAAGAACTTCCGTTAGTATCTTAGAGAACTAAGGATGCTGTCTTAATCTATGGAGATGGAGAACTTGAAGTGACTGAGATCACTGTAGCAAGTTTCCAAACCGATAAGATGGCTATAAGTCGCAAACGGTACTACACAGTTTGAATAACGGTACAATGAGCTGGAAATCTTCCAAGCAAGATATTGTTCCCGAATAAACAACCAATGCGGGTTATTGCTGCAGCTGAAGCGGCAATAGAAGCCATTTGGCTCGATAACAAATCTAATTAGATTAGATATAATTTTGTTAGCAGCTGAGCTAGGCTTGAGCACAGGCTAAAGAATTAATTGTCTCATCAACGAACCAGATATATACTTCGCTATTCATCTGATTCATTTGGATCATACATCGTGGCGATGTGATGATCGAATAAATCGCATCAGATGATAATCATGCAAATCCACTGACGAAAGCTTTTCTCAGCAGTTTGAGCCAATCGTACATAGTTCAGGTGTCAGACACTCGAGTGACTGGCTATAGGCCAAGTGGGAGATTGTTGGACAATTATGACCCATAGCGTCACTATTTGTACAGATCATTGTGTTGTTGTACAAATTAACTATGTGACAAAGGAGATTGCACTCTTATCATTTGTGATTAGATCACCTAGATATATAAATGATAAGAGGTCCCTATGATTTGTTCCGGGACGGAGAATGATATGAGACAGTACAGTCCACGAAGGATAAATCATTAAATATCCCTAGTCAGAGTATTATCGAGATTGGACATCGATAAATACGTAAAAGACTAGTATTACACTTGTGCGTGTTGTGAGGGCACAACGACATAGTTCTCATATATTTGGGTATAGGATACTCATGCAAGTGTATTAGGAGGTTGTGTTTTACCGATGGTATGGGAAACAGATTCGCTCTGGTTAGACCCCCTCGAAATTCCATTGGTAGTATGACTATGTGTCTATGGAAGTCTGAAATCAGGGTAGGTGTATTTGGTCTTAACCTGAGACTTACACCGCTAATACTTGCGACAATCAATATACTTTGGTTGCGGTTGTCCAAGGCTTTAACAGGTTCTGTGTACGCCAATACTGGGTATATTGAGAATCGTAGTGTTTGGGTGTGATGTCAAGACGAAAGTGTCACTCCAATCATATGGAGATGATGGTCACGTAGGATACGGGACTGGTTCTCTTAAATGATGACAAGGTCATGTTTATCCGATTATAGAGACTAGTCACCAGACATCCGACATGTGCTTCGTACGGGGCAGACACAATTCCAGCCCCAGGCCTAACACGTGATCATCTGATACTGGACAGAAATATGCAATACTATGTATACTACGCCTGATACAGATCCTTTATTCCTGTAAGGATATTTCCGGAGAATTGGGTAGGCATGGCGCTTTGCTAGAGACCAACCTTGTCTTGTAAATCGGTATAAACGTAGTACGAGGTACTTACGTGTTCGGATAGTCCGACGACCGAATTTACTGCCAACATATCCGGGGATCTCATGGGTCGCTTCCCAAAGATTCACCGATGACGTATAACTCGCACACTAAATTAATCTTGGATTAATTAGAAGAGAGAGAAAATTAATCTGGGATTAATTGCGGAGATATTTTCTCTGGGATAAAATATCATTTTAAGAGAGATAACGGTTAATTTGGAATTAATCGAGAAATTAATATATTTGATATATTAAACGAAATTGGATTTCGACGCGGAATTAAAATTAGATTTTAATTCGGGCGAACGAGTTAATTTAGAATTAATTCGTTAGCGACGTGAATAGTGACTTTGCTAGGTGTAATCATTTAATTACGACACAACATGAATTTTGTTAATCTAGAATTAGCGAACCCGAGCCCGAGATTATTTGCGAGCGCATTCATATTTCGAATTCGAGTGCGGCACGTCAAATCAAGCGTCAAATCGCTAGTCGCATCAAGCGTCAAATCAAGTCACTTTGAGTGAAATGACATGACAACTTGATGGATTGAGTGATGTGAGTGGTTGGGGCTTTAATGGTTTGACTTTTAAAAGCCAAATTCATTCCAAATGAATGTGAAACTCACATGTGTGTATAAGATACACAAATTTCACAATTTCAACACAACTCTCTCTTCTCTCTTTCTCTCCTATCCTCATCCCCAAAGGGCCAAAAACTGCTCACTATTTTCTTCAAAATGCCGAGCAGTAGGGAAGCCAAGAGTGGGATTTTGTGGCATAATCTCAAGTGCTAGCACACTTACGAGATATGCTAAGGTGATAGGGAAGTCCACCAATGAGCCGGGAATCGTCCGACGAAGCTCGGAACTTGACGAATGAACCAAACGAAGGCCAAACCAGTGAGCACTGGCAGCTCACTGCCATGACCAGTAGATGGGCAGAAAGTGATTTTTTGTTGCCTCTGCGTCGCTCAACCGATCGATGTGAGTATTCCACAACTTCTTCGATGTGTATTCGCACTTGATTCATGCTTATTATTGATCTTGGGACCTTAATAGAAACCAACAGTACTGTGTGATTACAGACTGATACGAGACCCAATAGGGCGGCCTCTAACACGCTGGGTGGAACCGGAATGGTTTAAAATTAATTTTGCGGAAATTATGTCTTCGCGTCGCGACGCAAAGGTCTTACGCGTCACGGCGCGCATCATCCAGAAGTTTGTCTAATTTTCCCAGGTCACGTCACGACTCAAAACTTCCTACACGTCGTGACGCGAACCACACCCGTGAATTCCAGCACACCTCGCGATCCTGCGTCGCGACGTAAACTTGATTCCCAGATTTCTGCATTTCTTTCCTTATATGATTCTTACCCAAATGCATCCTCAATGTTTATGTAATCAATCCAATTCACTATCCATCACATTATATCAATCATACACATTTTAAACTACCATTTTATCATCAAAACAATTCTTTAATCTCACAAATCCTATCTTAAACTCATTACCTAAAACTTTCTAATTCTTGAATATCCTTCAATAAAACCCATTTCTTAGTTTACTAATCACTTCATCACAACTACTAGCATACCAATAAAACTACCA
Source organism: Zanthoxylum bungeanum (assembly GCA_019454045.1). Classification (NCBI taxonomy): domain Eukaryota; kingdom Viridiplantae; phylum Streptophyta; class Magnoliopsida; order Sapindales; family Rutaceae; genus Zanthoxylum; species Zanthoxylum bungeanum. The sequence goes on from SKCR01047533.1 coordinate 12,141, forward strand.
CAAGATTATTTAATCAAAATTTCATAACTTAAAATTTGGGTCAAGATTCTTTACCTCACTTTTGTTGGATCTTCCTCATTCCTTAAGTTCCATGGATGCCAAAGCTTCTTTACTTCTCTATCTCTTCTCTTCTCTTCTTTCTTTCTTTCCTTATTCTTCTTTCTTCTTTCTTCTTCTTCTCTCTTTTCTTCCTCTCCTCACGTCTTCTTCTTTCTTTTCTTTTCATTTTCCTTCTAATTTTGTGAATTAGTGAATAGTGAGTCCTTTATATAGTGGGGGTTGTATGATATTTTGAAAGTTTGGGAAAAGTGTAGAAGGGTGTAGAAAATTTGAGAATTTTGCATTTGACCTTAAAATCATTATTCATCTGAAATTCTGACTTACGTGTTTGACCTATTTCTGCTCAGATTTTATAAAAATATTCAACGTGAAATTTGTAGGTCTCGATCTCAGCTTTCCGACGATATAAAATTCATAGAAATCGAAGTTTGTATGAAAACGTTATGCCCCGAATACCATGGGCTATCCAAAGGAGAACATTGTACATTCTCGCCCCGGGACTTTGAGGGATTTACCGATTATCCCCAAAGTCATTCCATGAGTATATTTGAGTATCAATATAATTTATTTTATGTTCTTTCGTCTCTTTCATAACAGTACAGTTGTCTACAGTAGTAAAAACTATCAGTCGTTACAAATTCTCCCCTCCTTAAATAGGATTTGTCCTAGAATCCTTTCTAAACTTGGGACCCTGCCATAGATCCGAGGGTTTACGGGCTCTCTTCCTATACCACTAGCGGAACTGACTTTATACTCATAACTATCTTGTCCGCCTTAATCTTTCTATTATCTTGGCTTCTGTTTCATACCTTGTGCTTCTTGAATTGTTGATCGAGAGGTGGGATCTTCATCATGTTCCTATAACTTCTGCTGGTTAATTTACACTATGTCCATGCTAAAGTCCTTATGATGCACTAAGGAGGCTTATTCATAAATCTTTCATTATACTCTGCTTATTCTAGCACATTACCCCCATGAGTTATCAATTCTGAATGATTCTAGTTGTGTGGTTTATGTCCACTCCTTCTATTTATTGATTGTCAAGACATCATATGTTTATTCCATAACAATATGTTCTAAGAATCTCCTTAATAAGAACTCAATGCCGTTTTACGTATTCCGCATAACTATTGGGCTAGGTTTTTCAACTTTATTTACAACTATTTTATCTCTATAGGTATTTTCACTTCTCTAACTGGGTTCTTTTACTTTGGTTTTGACTCCGGAAGGTATATACATCTACCTTCGTACTAGGCTGTTTACCAGTTCCTTGATACAATTCTCTTGCCTCTACTTATCTGTATTACTTAAGACCTTATAATGCAGTGTCAGACTCCTTATGTAGTCCTTGCTTACTATTATCACTTAACCAATGGATTCACTAGAAGCTTAACTCTATGTATACTTCTACTTATACTGTTCTTCATACCTTTACTTTCATCGCTACTGCAAGTCTGGTTACAGTGTTCTTTACTGACTTGTTCTTCCAAAGGCTAGTGCTATTAAGGATCATCGCTTAATTTTTATGCAACTATACCTTGTCTTGGAGATTGTCCTACTATACTAACTGCAATTTTGTAGTAACTTATCTCCTTTTTTCCCTACTATTTAATACATCTACCAAACCACCCATACCCGTGGCTTAGGCCGTCCCAAACCAGTAGTGGTTTGGTCAACTAAGTCTGGGCTGGGTACTGAATATGCTTTACGTGAACTAACACGTAAGAGATATTTGGTTGCATTTCGATACTACGAAACCTTGTAGTTACACACTTTGTCTTTACTTACTAGGTATTCTTCTACTACATTCACTGAACCTCCACAACTTTACTTCTAATCTTTTTCCTTTGCAATCTTTTTGCCTTCTGCTTGTCTTATGCTATACTAAGAACTCCTGTGGTCTATGTCTCTGGTTCCTTATCCGAAGGATATCTTTTCCTTTCTCTATCCATTAATGTGTCTAACATTGGTTCCTTTGTATCCTAGTTAATACTTGACTACTACTTTATCCTTGTACCATACCATCTGAACAACTTATTTCCTAACTCTTTGATCCATCATTGTCTCTTACTTTTATTTCATTCTTAAACTATGTCTGAAGGTTTTTTATCCAGTTTTATTCCATTATACTTTCACTTATTCCTTGGAATGTCTTGAGGTAATCTTCAGGATCCACCTCTGATGTTGTTGTCTAACGAGGGTTGGGAGGGTGAGACCTTGTTCTGAGGCCTTTCTGGTTATGGTGATCTAGTTGCACATACAACTTATTTATAAGTTTAGAACCTCCGTTTATACATGTCTGATAGGTTTCCTCACACTAGGGTACAACTGCTAAAACTGTATGGTTGTCTCTTCAAACTCTACTTATGATTACCTTCGACTATTGCACTTACTGCCCCTTATCAAGCAACTTATCAACAACTTATCAAGCAAAATCAACTCAAAAAAAAGAACTGTATACATAAATCACACGTGTTTACAACGACTATCACACAACCAAAGACTATTATATAACTTCTGTTTCACTCTGAATGAACTCTTACTCTCTCTGACTTGAACTGGTGGACTCCATACCCTAATGATTGCATCAGTATCCATCCTATAGAGCTCGTCCTCCGGGAATACCTGCAAAACAGACACTGGGAGTGGGGGTTAGACTGTTGTACGACCTAAGTGAGTGGACGAAAAACGAAAAACTGTTATAAAAACATTTAGTTCTAAAACCAAAAACTCATGAAATGTCTTGATAAGAAAACTGGGTTCTATCTTAAAACTCTGAGCTTCTTTCTAAAAATCTCTTATAAAACTGTTGTTTCTGGAAACTTTCTTTTCTAAAAGTTCTTTCTGAAAACTATAACTGAAAACTGAAAATTGTTTCTGAAATCTGTGTCTCTGTCTGAAAACCTTGACACATAGGGGCGTTATGTATCACCGTCCCCCCATACGCTTAACTGGAGCCAGCAGTACAAATCCATGACTTTGGGGCGTTACGTATCGCCGTCCCCCAAAGCATGCCACTATTTTGTTGGGTTTCTACTATAGTCCCAAGATCATTCAAGCAATGAAAATATGTGAATACAATAAAGAAGTATGGCGGAATCATACTTATAATGAACGGATTTGCGATGCGATGAAAAAAAAAATCTTCAAGCTTTTCCTCCTTTAGTATTCGGCCAAGCTCCTCTTTGTGCTCCATGGATGATCTTCAAGCTCCAAGCTTTGAGAATGAATTCCATGCTCAAGGGTTTGTTTCCCTATCACCTTTGAATGACTCTTTAGTATGCTAGCACCTTGAAAATTTGCAACAAACTTTCACATTTTCCCTTGGTGAGTTTCGGCCAAGCCAAAACATTTGAGAGGGAGAGAGTTTCGGTCATGAAGGGAAAAAGAAGAGAGAGAGTGGTGTTTTGTTTCTAAAACCTAATACAAAAACCTTTACCAATTTTGGTATTTGTTTTTCTAAAAAACAAAAGGCAAAAAGAGGAAAATTACATTGAATGCATTCATCAACCACCATCAATGAATAGTGACTGGTTGTCAATCACTGAAAGGTTGACTTGACATCCATCACTAAAATGACAGGTGATGTGACGCGTGATGTGATTTGTGGGCCGCACTTGATTCTAAATCGGAGTGACTCGCAAACACATCTCGGGCTTGGGTTCGCTAATTCCAAATTAACGAATTTTCCGTTGGGACATAATTAAATTAAATTAAATTAAATTAAATAATTATGCCTAGTAAAATTACTATTCACATCGCTAGCGAATTAATTCTAAATTAACTCGTTCGCCTGAATTAAAATCTAATTTTAATTCCGCGTCGAAATCTAATTTCATTTAATATATCGAATATATTAATTTATCGATTAATTCCAAATTAATCGTTCTCTCTCTTTAAATAATATTTTATCCCAGATAAAATATCTCTGTAATTAATCCTAGATTAATTTTCTCTCTCTACTAATTAATCCAAATTAATTATGTGCGAGTCATACGTCATCGGTGAATCTTCGGGAAGCGTCCAATGAGATCCCCGGATATGTTGGCAGAAAATCCGATCGTGGGACTATCCAAACACGTACGTACCTAGTACTACGTTTTTACCAATTTACAAGACATGGTTGGCTTCTAGCAAAGCACCGTGCCTACCCAATTCTCCAGAAATATTCTTAAAGGAATATGTAATCTATATCAGGCGTAAAATATGTAGTATTGCATATTGCGATCCAGTATCGGATGTCACGTGCTAGGCCTGGGGCTGGAATTGTGTCTGCCCCTTACGAAGCACATATCGGATCTCTGGTAACTAGTCTCTATAATCGGATAAGCATGACCTAGTCATATTATCCCGATAGCTGCAGCATATAAGAGTACCAGTTTCATATCCTACGTGATCAACATCTCCACTATGACTAGAGTGATACTTCCATCTCGACATCACACCCAATACACTAAGATTCTCAATATACCCAGAAGAGGCGTACACAGAACCGGTTAAAGCCGTGGACGACCAAAACCAAAGTATATTGATTGTCGCAAGTATTAGTTGAGCAAGTCTCAGGTTAAGACCAAATACACCTACCCTGATTCGGACTCCCATAGACACACAGTCATACTACCAATGGGATTCCGAGGGGTCTATCCAGAGCGAAGCTATTTTCGTACCATCGGTAAACACAACCTCCTATTACACTTGCATTACTATCCAATACCCAAATATATGAGAACTATGCCGTTATGCTCCAATAACACGCACAAGTGCAATACTAGTCTATTCCGCATTATCGATGTCTAATCTCGATAATACTCCGACTATGGATGTTTTAATGATTAAACCTTCATGGATTCATAATGTCTCATATCTTATCAATCCGGAACTAATCATATAGACTTTTATTATTTATATATCCGGGTAATCTAATTACAAATGATAAAAGAGCAATTTCCTTTGTCACATAGTTAATTTGTACAACAACACCATGTTCTGTACAAATAGTGATGTTGTGGGTCATAATTGTCCAACAATCTCCCATTTGGCCTATAGCCAATCACTCAAGTGTCCTACACTTGAACTATGTACCGGTCGCTCATACTTCTGCTGAGAAACTTCTTTCGTCAGCGGATTTACAATGTTATCATCTAATGCGATTTATTCGATCATCACATCGCCACGATGTATGATCCGAATGAATCAGATGAATAAATGAAGTATATACTTGGATCGTTGATGAGACCGTTAATTCTTTAGCATGTACTGTAGCCTAGCTCAGCTGCTAACAGAACTACTCCTAATCCAATTAGGATTATTAAGATCCAAATGGCTTCTATTGCTGCCTCAGCTGCAGCAATCTTATGTTTTTGTTGTTTATTCGGCAACAGTATCTTGCTTGGAAGATTTCCAGCTCACTATTCCGTTATTCAAACTATATAGTACCTTTATTATGACTTATAGTCGTTTTTTCGGTTAGGAAATTTGCAACAGTGAACCCAGTCAGTTCAAGTTCTCCTTCTCCATAGTATAAAAAAGCATCCTTAGATCATGTAAGATACTTAAAGATGTTCTTAACATCAATCCAGTGACCATCACTTGGATTGGCTTGATCGTGACTCCATATGCTCAAAGCATATGAGACACCAGGTCGCGTATATTTTTCAATGTACGAGTACTCGGAGAGTCCCAACAACTTTTAGATCTATCCCAGTAGATCTTTATTCCTAGAATAAAGGTTGTCTCTCCCAAGAATTCTACGGAGAATTTTTCATGAAAGCCAAGCTTTCACCGATTATTATGGGAATATCATTTCCAAGAAATGATATAACATCATTTTGTAGGACAATAACTGTCAGTGCGCTCCCACTAACTTCCCTATATATACAAGAATCATCTTCATTTTGAATTAAATCATATACCATTATGATTACATCAAAACGATAGTTCCAAGAACTCAATGCTTGCTTCAATCCATAAATGGATCGAATTAACATGCAAACCTTGTTTGCTTGTTTTGGTATGACAAAACCGTCAGGATGTTATAAATATCCTCCAAAAGGTTTTCGTTTAAGGAAAGCGATTTTGACGTTCAGCTGCCATATTTCATAAATGAAACATGCAGCATTAGCAAGCATTATCCAAATGTATTTATCCATGGCAACAGTTAAAAGGTTTCGTCGTAATCGACACAATGTTGATAACGATACCTTTTCTCTACAAGCCTAGCTTAGTACGTTCGTATGTTGCCATCCATGTATGTCTTCCTTGAAGACTTATATAGTACCAAAAGGCACAATGCCTTCCGGTACATCAACTAGTGTCCAAACTTGGTTGGTATACATGGAATCCATTTCGGACTTCATGGAACTTTGCCATAATAGGGAGTCGATACCTTGTATCACTTCCTCATACGTAGTAAGTTCGTGTTCCTCAACAAGATTGACATCTTTATGAGGTGAGATCAGAAACCCATACCTCCCAGGTTGTTTTTCGACTCTCTCCGACTTCTGTGGTTCTTGTGTATTCGAAGATTGTGGTACAATTTCATCCATGATGAACTATTTTTGTTCCATTAAGGAATCGGTGCCTGGAATAGTATTACTCCGATTTTCATCGAGTTTTACTTTCCTCCCACTTACCACTGCATATAGGTATTCCTCTTAGGAAAATCGCATGGAGAGGCAACAATTAAATTATTCTATTGTGAGTTGTATAAGTAATATACTTTGGTTACCCTAGGATAACCTACAAATTAGGCACTTATCCAATTTGGGTTCTAGTTTGGTATCATCCAAACATATGTCCAACATACCCAAATCTTCAGGAATGAGAAAACCCTGTTTCTTTCCTGTTCATATCTAATATGAAATCTGTCAAACAGATTTTTATGGAACCTTATTCAAAATAAGTTTTGCACTGTTTAATGCGTATCCCTAGAAGGAAAATGGTAGCTCAGAGCGACTCATGATTAACCTTATCATGTCCAACAAAATTTGGTTTCTCTGTTCGGACACACCGTCAAATTGAGGTGTTACGGGAGGAGTCCACATTGAAAGAATACTATACTCTTTTAGGTATTCGAGAAACTTATTGCTTAAGTATTTTCCATCACAGTCCAATCGGGATGTATTAATACTCTTGCCGATCTATCTGTCTACTTAGTGTCGAAACTCTTTGAATTTATCAAAAGTTTTCGATTCGTGTTTCAAAAGAAACACATAACCATAACGTGATGCCAAATCCGTAAAGGTTACGAAGTGTTCATATCCACCTCTAGCCTAGCTAGATATAGGCCCACTTACGTCATAATGAACGAGGGCTAACAGATTTGTGGCACTTGCACTTTTAGCAAGTAAAAGGTGTTTTAGGCATTTTGCCTATTAAACTAGATTTGTAGACTTTATTTGAATAGAATCAAATCTGTCCTAGTATCCATTCTTCAAAAGTGTGGATATACGAGTCATGTTTAATGTGTCCCAGACAACAATGCCACAAATAAGTCTCATCTGATTAATTCAGTTTGAGCTATTTGTTTGTCATGTCATATGTATGAGATTCATTTATATTCAAAATATAAATGATGTTATTCACATCTAATGTGTTTATCTCAATATCATCTTTATAAAATAAAACACTTTAGTGTTCTAGAATATAAAGGTATACCCGCAACGGGTTAAACTCTGATATAGAGATAATGTTTCTAGTCAAACTAGTTACATTATCACGGTTTCCTAATTTAAGTACACACCCGAAGGGTAGTTCCTAAAATTAGGTCTCTACAGTTAAAACAGCGACTCTCTTCCCGTTTTCGACTCCCAGGTCAATCTCAACTGAAGTCAGTCTCCTGCTAATCAGCAGATTCTGCACATCAGTACATATCTTATGTACCACATCTAGTATCAAAATCCAATTTTGGAATTAATAGCGAACATGTTTATGACAAACATACTTAAAGCCGGAGCCATGCCCCGATTTACTTCCTTCATGTTTGCCTTGTCCATACGGTAGTCACGCTTCCAGTGACCCTGTTTGCCACTGTTTAGGTAGACATTTTGGGATATGTCATTTGTCTTCCTAGAAGATTGTGATGATTTTGCCTTTGTCCCTTTTAGAAGCTCTGGTTGTGCCTCCTAGAGCATAGCCATCAACTCTCCAAGAGTTTACTCTTGGTTCATAATGAACCTACCCCAGCTTTCGGGTAGAGATTATAAGATCAAATCTTTGGTAGTCTCGGCCACGTAGGTAATGCCTAGATAACCTAGCTGATCGATGTCAGTAATCATCTGTCACATCTAGTGCTCGATAGGTGTACCCTCTGACATACACGAGGCAAAAAGCTTCTTATGCAATTTGTACTTCTAAGATCTAAGAATAGATCTATGAAGATCTTTAATTTTATCATCATGGTACAAAGATCTAATCCTTAATTTTGAAGACGGAATTAAAGTGTCATTGCATCTAGCATATAGGATTGAGCACTAAAGTTATCATCACATGAATCTTCCAAAGATCATGTTCTACTATTTGCTCAACTCTGGGCTTAGGCCCAAGAGGTGTTTCTATCAAATAGAATAACTTCTTAGTTCCCAGGACTATCCTGAGGTCTTATTCCCAATCTGAAAATTAAAACCGCTTAAAGACATTTTTACTGAGGTTTATGTTTTAAACGATAATCTTTCGGTTATCTTGATTGCAATAGTCCAACTATCCAATCAACGATTTCTGGTACTATTTAATATAATGATTACTATAGTCTAACTATATAATCAACTATAATTTAATTATTTAAATTCAAATATATTGATTACTATAATCCAATTATATAATCAACTATAATTTGAAGTAGTTTGAATACTGTCCAACTGTTTAATTAAAACAACAATTAAATATTAGTCCAACTAATATATTATTGTAATGACGAAAAATGAAATGAGCGTGTATTGGCAAGTATCTAAACGAAATTGCAAATTTAATACTTGCCTCCCACTATTTTTCGGCGAGCCTCTAACCCTTTGTTGAGTACTCGGGAAATCTTGTTTCCTAGTGGGTTAGGATCCCGTTAAATAACACACAACCTTGACTTTGCCCAACAAGATGTATGATATTTAACTAGGTAGATCTCTAAGATCAATTGGATCTCATCCAATTCCTAGATCCAGTAGGTGGACATCCAAGTCCGAAACATATATCTTATATATGCCAATATATCCAATATATTCCCTAACCTTTTTCCTCTGAATCAATTAAGCCTTGGCTTTGGCACAACAAACTTAATGATTCCAGTTAAGCGGGACCCATTGACTTTGGAAAGCTTCGTAATCGATGTTGATGGACAAGAAGTGATCTTGACTTTGGCCAATAAATCACAACTTGGACAAGACATGCGATATAGAACAAAGCCTTCATGATTCAAACTCATCCGCAATGGACAAAGGTCTTGACTTTGGCCAACAAGCCAGTGCCAATCTTGGATCTTGAGTAAGAATCACTGAATGGAAGGAAAACGCTTAATATATGTTGAGGTTTTTTCGCGTAATTGGCAACCAATTAATTATCTTTGTTAAGGTCTCATCATACACCCTTAAACATGCATTCTAAAAACATAATAAGGCGCGTAAATAAATTAAATAATGATATGCGGATGGATATTTAAAACACATTGTTCCTAGAACAAATCTCTCCATTTCCACTCTCCCGCTAGCAGAATATTTACTTCTACCCTATTACATAACACTTCTAAAGAAACCTCATTTACATTGAGGGGAATATGTGAGAATAGAAATACAAAGAATCAAGAGGTAATAGGCTGGACACGCAGGTCCAATTTAATAAATTCTAAATTTATTACAACAATTTCCAAACACATCTGCGATGGACAAAGGTCTTTACTTTGGCCAACAAACCAGTGCCAATCTTGGATCTTGAGTAAGAATCACTCAATGGAAGGAAAACGCTTAATATCTGTTGAGGGTTTTTTCGCGTATTGGCAACCAATTAATTATCTTTGTTAAGGTCTCATCATCATACAACCTTAAACATGCATTCTAAAAACATAATAAGGCGCGTATAAATAAAATAATAATGATATGCGGATGGATACTTAACACATTGTTCCTAGAACAAATCTCTCTATTTCCACTCTCTCGCTAGCACAATATTTACTTCTACCCGATTACATAACACTTCTAAAGAAACCTTATTTACATTGAGGGGAATAGCTGAGAAGAGAAATACAAAGAGTCAAGAGGTAATAGGCTTGACACGCAGATCCAATTTAATAAATTCTAAATTTATTACAACAATTTCCAAAATTGCCCTCACCCATCTAATATCCATCAGATATACATTATTCATACATCACTTCCATGTATTCACACAAAGCATGTTATCAATCAATCTAATCCAATTAATTAATATGAAATTAATGACCATCCAATGTTCAAACAACGATTTGATTTGCGCGAGTCAAACTCGTTTTAAGAATAAGTACTCAAAGTACGAATTCTTGAATTATATTAAACTACAACATTAAATCCAATTTAATTTGTATTCAATACTAATTCTATATTTAATTCTAAATTAAATAATTACACTTTTTATTGAGCCTTTAGCGACTTAGATTCTAAATCTAATCATTACGGGTCTCAAAGGCCAATTAACATCCAATGTCAATTTAATTAAAGTCCAATGGGCTTTCAATTAATTTATAAGGCATGGACTTTGGCAACCAAAGGTCCATTTTATTATATTTGGACTTTATGGATATGGTTTTGGGTCCAATTGGATCCAACCAATTAACCTAAACCAAACTTGGCCCAACCAAGCCCATTAAGCCCAAATACAACTTTATTAGCCCAATTCCAAATTCAAGCCCAAATAATTAAATTACAAAATTCCAAATTTCACAATTCAATTAACTAAAGTGCATTAGCCATAATTAATTACTTAAATCAACATTTCCAAAACACCAATTTAATCAATTAATCATGCTTTCTAATTATCAATTTATGTTTAACATAATTGAAGCAAAATCAATCCCATTTACATGCTTCTATGTCACGACAATTAGGGGTTTTTGTTCAATTTCGATTTCAATCCAATTGAATCTCAAATCAACAATTCCCATGTCTTTCAAACTCATCCAATGATTCAAAAAACAAAAATCACCATGACATTTAGGGCACACATATTTCGGCCAAGCCAAGATATTGGGGAAAATTTGATCCAATTCAATTTTCATCAAATTGATCATGCATAACACTTTGTTATCATCATTCAAGCATACTCAAACAATCAATTTCATCCAAACATGCTCAAATCAATTTTACCCAATTTTACCCTAAATCCTTTTTCATGCTTAAACAAGACTCTTGATACCATTGTTGGGTTTCTACTATAGTCTCAAGATCATTCAAGCAATGAAAATATGTGAATACAATAAAGAAGTATGGCGGAATCAAACTTACAATGAACGGATTTGCGATGCGATGAACACAAAAAAAATCTTCAAGCTTTTCCTCCTTTAGTATTCGGCCAAGCTCCTCTTTGTGCTCCATGGATGATCTTCAAGCTCCAAGCTTTGAGAATGAATTCCATGCTCAAGGGTTTGTTTCCCTATCACCTTTGAATGACTCTTTAGTATGCTAGCACCTTGAAAATTTGCAAGAAACTTTCACATTTTCCCTTGGTGAGTTTCGGCCAAGCCAAAACATTTGAGAGGGAGAGAGTTTCGGTCATGAAGGGAAAAAGAAGAGAGAGAGTTGTGTTTTGTTTCTAAAACCTAATACAAAAACCTTTACCAATTTTGGTATTTGTTTTTCTAAAAACAAAAGGCAAAAAGGAGGGAAAATTGCATTGAATGCATTCAACAACCACCATCAATGAATAGTGACTGGTTGTCAATCACTAAAAGGTGACTTGACATCCATCACTAAAGTGACCGGTGATGTGACGCGTGATGTGACTTGTGGGCCACACTTGATTCTAAATCAGAGTGGCCTCACAATCATATCCCGCGCTTGGGTTCGCTAATTCCGAATTAACGAATTTTCCGTTGCGACGTAATTAAATCAAATTTAATTAAATAATTATGTCTAGCAAAATAACTATTCACGTCGCTAGCGAATTAATTCTAAATTAACTCATTCGCCCGAATTAAAATCTAATTTTAATTCCGCGTCGAAATCTAATTTCGTTTAATATATCGAATATATTAATTTATTGATTAATTCCAAATTAATCGTTCTCTCTCATTAAATAATATTTTATCCCAGATAAAATATCTCCGTAATTAATCTTAGATTAATTTTCTCTCTCTACTAATTAATCCCAGATTAATTATGTGCGAGTCATACGTCATCGGTGAATCTTCGGCAAGCGACCCATGAGATCCCCGGATATGTTGGCATTAAATACGATCGTCGGACTATCCGAACACATACGTACCTAGTTCTACGTTTTTACCGATTTACAAGACATGGTTGGCTTCTTGCAAACCACCGTGCCTTTCTAATTCTCCAGAAATATTCTTAAAGGAATATGTAATCTAATCAGGCGTAGTATACGTAGTATTGCATATTGCGATCCAGTATCGGATGTCACGTTCTAGGCCTGGGGCTGGAATTGTGTCTGCCCCGTACGAAGCACGTATCGAATCTCTGGTAACTAGTCTCTATATTCGGATAAGAATGACCTAGTCATATTATCCCGATAGCTGCAGCATATAAGAGCACCAGTTCCGTATCCTATGTGATCATCATCTCCACTATGACTGGAGTGATACTTCCATCTCGACATCACACCCAATACACTACGATTCTCAATATACCCAGAAGAGGCGTACACAGAACCGGTTAAAGCCCTGGACGACCAAAACTAAAGTATATTGATTGTTGTAAGTATTAGCGGTGCAAGTTTCAGGTTAAGACCAAATACACCTACCCTGATTCGGACTTCCATAGACACACAGTCATACTACCAATGGGATTCTGATGGGTCTATCCAGAGAGAAGCTGTTTCCGTACCATCGGTAAACACAGCCTCCTATTACACTTGCATGAGTATCCAATACCCAAATATATGAGAACTATGATGTTATGCTCCCATAACACGCACAAGTGCAATACTAGTCTATTCCACATTATCGATGTCTAATCTCGATAATACTCTGACTATGGATGTTTTAATGATTAAACCTTCATGGATTGATACTGTCTCATATCTTATCAATTTGAAACTAATCATATGGACTTTTATCATTTATATATCCCGGTAATCTAATTACAAATGATAAAAGAGAAATTTCCTTTGTCACATTGTTAATTTGTACAACAACACCATGTTTTGTACAAATAGTGATGCTTTGGGTCATAATTGCCCAACATATTGTGCCTGAAACTGGTGGTCTTGGGGCGTTACATATCGCCGTCCTCCAAGCCACAAACTAGAACTGGTGGTGCGGAGCTATGCTACCAACCAAGCTCTGAAACTAGATCTAGGGGCGTTACGTATCGCCGTCCCCCTAGCCCTGCTCTAGGATCTAGGGGCATTACGTATCGCAGTCCCCCTCAGTCCTCTACATGTGTACATGTCTCTGTCCGTCAATTCCATCTCTATATAAGTTACATATTGGGGTGGGTTTTTCCCACATGCCCTGAAAACATAAATCCATATTTTGTATCTCAAAACTGTAAGAAACATTTTATGAAAAACATTCTTTCTCTAAAACATATTTCAAAGTATGCTCAATGAAATGTAACTGATGAAATAACTGACTAACGCCCTAAAAACGAGAATAGTAGGTCTGATACAGAAAATTGTTAAATAAAAATCAGTTAAGAGAAAAAATGTCCACTTACAGTTTTGGAATCTAACCGGCATTACTCGTTTGCTGAAGGAATTCTGGTTCATGCGATAATCTAAAATTGACAATCTTGGTTAGAACTGGGTTGGGGAACATATTTCGATGTAAACTAAATTCATCCACTCAAGTACTTAAATCATTTCAAAGTGTATTATCTTATATCATGATGTATTGTGTGATTACGGACTGATACAAGACCCATAGGGAGGCCTCTAACACGATGGGGTGGAACTGGAATGGTTTAAAATCAATTTGGCTGAAATTATATCTTCACGTCGCGACGTAAAGGTCTTACGCGTCGCGACGTGCATCATCTAGAAGTATGTCTAATTTTCCCAGGTCGCGTCGCGACTCAAAACTTCCTACGCGTCGTGACGCGAACCACACCCGTGAATTCCAGTACACCTCACGACGTGAGCTCTTCCTGTGTCGCGACGCAAATATGATTCCCAGATTTCTGCATTTCTTTCCTCATGCGATTCTTACCCAAATGCATCCCCAATGTATATGTAATCAATCCAATACACTATCCATCACATTATATCAATTCTACACATTTTAAACTACCATTTTATCATAAAAATAATTCTTTAATCTCAAAAATCTTATCTTAAACTCATTACCTAAAACTTTCTAATTCTTGAACATCCTCAAATAAAACCCATTTCTTAGTTTCTAATCACTTCATCACAACTACTATCATGCCAATGAAACTACCACAAGATTATTTAATCGAAATTTCATAACTTAAAATTTGGGTCAAGATTTTTTACCTTACTTTTTTTGGAGCTTCCTCATTCCTTAAGTTCCATGGATGCCAAAGCTTCTTTGCTTCTCCCTCACGTCTTTCTTCTTTCTTCTTTCTTTATTTCCTTATTCTTCTTTCTTCTTTCTTCTTTCTTCTTTCTTTTCTTCCTCTCCTAACGTCTTATTCTTTCTTTTCTTTTCATTTTCCTTTTAATTTTTGTCAATTAGTGAATAGTGAGTCATTTATATAGTGGAGGTTGTATGATATTTGGAAGGTTGGGGAAAAGTGTAGAAGTGTGTAGAAAATTTGAGATTCTTACATTTGACCCTGAAATCACTATTCATCTGAAATATTGACTTACGTTTTTGACCTTTTTTTTCCTATTTTGGAAAAATATTCAACTCGGAAGTTGTAGGTCTCGATCTCCACTTTCCGACGATATAAAATTCATAGAAATCAGAGTTTGTATGAAAAAGTTACGCCACAAATACCACGGGCTGTCCAAAGGGGAACATTGTACAGTCTCGTTCCGAGACTTTGAGGGATTTACCGATTGTCCACAGAGTCATTCCATGAGTATATTTGAGTTTCAACATAATTTATTTTATGTTTCTTCTTCCCTTTCGTAACAGTACAGTTGTGTACATTAGTAAAAATTATCGGTCGTTACAAATTCTCCCCCCCTTAAATAGGATTCATCCTCAAATCCTTTCTAAACTTGCGACCCTGCCATAGATCAGAGGGTTTACAGGCTCTCTTCATGTACCACTAGCTGTACTGACTTTATACTCATAACTATCTTGTTTCATCTGGTAGGACTTTTTTTACCTTTCTGTGAACTAACTCATGTCCGCCTTAATCTTTCTATTATATTGGCTTCTGTTTCATACCTTGTGCTTCTTAAATTCTTGATCGAAAGGGGGGCTCTTCATCCTGTTCTTATAATTTCTGCTGGTTACTTTACACTACGGCCTTGCTAAAGTCCTTATGATGCACCAAAGAGCCATATTTCTAAATCTTTCATTGTACTCTGCTTATTCTAGCTCATTACCCGCATTAGTTATCAATTCTGAATAATTATAGGTCTGTGGTTTATGTCCACTCATTCTATTTCTTGACTGTCAAGACTTCTTATATTTATTCCATGAGAAGATATATTCTAAGAATCTCCTTACTAAGAACTCAATGCCCTTTTACGTATTCCGCATAACTATTGGGCTAGGTTTTTCAACTTTACTAACGACTCTTTTATCTCTGTAGGTATTTGCGCTTATCTAACTGGGTTCTTTTACTTTGGTTTTGACTCCGGAAGGTATATACATCTACCTTCGTACTAGGGTGTTTACCGGTTCCTTGCTACAATTCTCTTGCCTCTGCTTATCTGTATTACTTAAGACCTTAAAATGTAGGGTCAGACTCTTTATGTAGTCCTTGCTTACTATTATCACTTATCCAATGGCTTCACTGGGAGCTTAATTGTATGTAGACTTCTGCTTATACTGTTCTTTATACCTTTACTTTCATCGCTACTGCAAGTCTGGTTACAGTGTTCTTTACTGACTTGTTCTTCCAAAGGCTACTGCTATTAAGGATCATCGCTTAATTTTTATGCAACTATACCTTGTCTTGGAGATTCTCCTACTATACTAACTGCAATTTTGTAGTAACTTATCTCCTCATTTCCGTACTATTTGATACATCTACCAAACCACCCATACCCGTGGCTTAGGTCATCCCAAACACGTAGTGGTTTGGTCAACTAAGTCTGGGGCTGGGTACTTAATATGCTTTACGTGAACTAACACGTAAGGGATATTTGGTTGCATTTCGATACTACGAAACCTTGTAGTTACACACTTTGTCTTTACTTACTAGGTATTATCTACTACCGTCACTAAACCTCTACAACTTTACTTCTAATCTTTTTCCTTTGCACTCTTCTTGCATTCTGCTTGTCTTATGCTATACTAAGAACTCATGTGGTCTATGTCTCTGGTTCTTTATCCGAAGGATATCTTTTCCTTTCTCTATCCATTACTGTGTCTAACACTGGTTCCATTGTATCCTAGTTAATACTTGACAACTACTTTATCCTTGTACCATACCATTTGAACAACTTTTTTCTAACTATTTGATCCAGCACTGTCTCTTACGTTTATTCTGTTCTTAAACTATGTCTGAAGGTTTTTTGTCCAGTTTTCTTCCATTATACTTTCACTTATTCTTGGGAATGTCTTAAGGCAATCATCAGGATCCACCTCTGCTGATGTTGTCTAATGAGGGTTGGGAGGGTGGGACCTTGTTCTGAGGCCTTTCTGATTATGGTGATCTAGTTGCACATATGACTTATTTATAAGTTTAGAACCTCCGTGCGTACATGTCTGATAACTTTCCTCACACTATGGTACAACTGCTAAAACTGTCTGGTTGTCTCTTCCAACTTTACTTCTGATTACCTTCGACTATTGTACTTATTGTCTCTTGTGTGAAGTCCTTCTAAGGTCGTGCTTTCTAAGTACTTCCTAGTATTATCTCTGTACTTTTTCCTATCTTATCTTTGTTGTTTAGCCTTCTAAAGTTATTACTTCCTCTCTCTGGGTGCCACTTGTTGGGTTTTCTACGTCAAACCAAGATCATATTAAGTGATGAAAAGTGCGAATACATCAAAGTATAGTTACGAAAATACTCACTTTGATCGGCTTTGCGATGCGATAAACACAAAAATTTTCCTTGAAGCTCTCAGCCAAGGTCCCTTGGTGTGCTCCATTTGTTTCGGTCAAGGTCCTCCATAGCGGTCCTTCAAGCTCCAAGCATTAAGTGTGATTCCATGCTCATGAATGAGTTTCCCTATCACATTTGTAAGACCCCTTGGATGTGCTAGCATCTTGGAAAAATTTACCACAAATCTTCCCCTTTTGCTTCTTCTTGTTCTCGGCCAAGCCAAGAACTTAGAGAGAAAATGGCAAGAATGCGGTGAGGGAGAGAGAAGAGAGAAGAAGTGGTGTGTTGTTTTTGTGTTATGTAATCTAATTACACTAAATGAAAGTCAAATACCAAAAATAATAAAAATGGTAAATGTCTTTCAAGCCATCACACTAGTGTGTTTCACACTCAACCACCTACCAACAACTTCCATCACATTAAAGTGATAAAGTTGACTAGTGATGTGACGCATGATGTGACTTGTGGGCCCCACTTGATTCAAAATGCGAGTGGGCCCGCAAACACTCCCGGGCTCGGGTTCGCTAATTCCAAATTAACGAGTTTTCCTTTGCGACGTAATTAAATCAAATTTAATTAAATAATTATACCTAGCAAAATTACTATTCACGTCGCTAACGAATTAATTCTAAATTAACTCGTTCACCTGAATTAAAATCTAATTTTAATTCCGCGTCGAAATCTAATTTCGTTAATATATCGAATATATTATTTTATCGATTAATTCCAAATTAATCGTTCTCTCTCTTTATATAGTATTTTATCCCAGATAAAATATCTCCGTAATTAATTCTAGATTAATTTTCTCTCTCTTATAATTAATCCCAGATTAATCATATTCGAGTCATACGTCATCGGTGAATCTTCAGGAAGCGACCCATGATATCCCTGGATATGTTGGTAGTAAATCCGGTCGTCGGAATATACGAACACGTACGTACCTAGTACTACGTTTTTACCGATTTAGAAGACATGGTTGGCTTCTAGCAAAGCACCGTGCCTACCCAATTCTATAGAAATATTCTTAAAAGAATATGTAATTTATATCAGGCGTAGTATACGTAGTACTGCGTATTACGATCCTGTATCAGATGTCACATGCAAGGCCTGAGGCTGGAATTGTGTCTGCCCCGTACGAAGCACATATCGGATCTCTGGTAACTAGTCTTTGTAATCGGATAAACATGACCTAGTCATATTATCCTGATAGCTGCAGCATATAAGAGCACCAGTTCCGTATCCTACGTGACCATCATCTCCATATGACTGAAGTGATACTTCCATCTTGACATCACACCAAATACAATACGATTCACAATATACCCAGAAGAGGCGTACACAGAACCTGTTAAAGCCCTGGACGACCAAAACCAAAGTAAATTGATTTTCGCAAGTATTAGCGATGTAAGTCTCAGGTTAAGACCAAATACACCTACTCTGATTCAGACTTCCATAGACACATAGTCATACTACCAATGGAATTCCGAGCGGTCTATCCAGAGCGAAGCTGTTTCCGTACCATCGGTAAACACAACCTCCTATTACACTTGCATAAGTATCCAATACTTAAATATATGAGAACTATGTCGTTATGCTCCGACAACGCGCACAAGTGCAATACTAGTCTATTCCGCATTATCGATGTCCAATCTCGATAATACTACGCTAGGGATGTTTTAATGATTAAATCTTCATGGATTGATACTGTCTAATATCTTATCAATCTGAAACTAATCATATGGACTTTCATCATTTATATATCCCGGTAATCGAATTACAAATGATAAAAGAGCAATTTCCTTTGTCACATAGTTAATTTATACAACAACACCATGTTTTGTACAAATAGTGATGCTATGGGTCATAATTGTCCAAAAATCTCCCACTTGGCCTGTAGCCAATCACTCAAGTGTTCTATACTTGAACTATATATGGGTTGCTCAAACTTCTGCTGAGAAACTGTTTTCGTCAGCGGATTTGCAAAATTATTATCTTATGCGATTTATTTGATCATCACATCGCCACAATGTATGATCCGAACGAATCAGATGAATAGTTGAAGTATATACTTGGATAGTTGATGAGGCCATTAATTCTTTAGCCTGTGATGTAGCCTAGCTCAGCTGCTAACAGAACTATTCCTAATCTAATTAGAATTATAAAGATCCAAATGGTTTCTATTGCTGCCTCAACTGCAACAATATTCCGCTTTTGTTGTTTATTCGGTAACAGTATCTTGCTTGGAAGATTTCCAGTTCAAACTATATAGTACATTTATTTCGACTTATAGTCGTTTTTGTCGGTTTGGAAACTTGCAACGGTGAACCCAGTCACTTCAAGTTCTCATTCTCCATAGCTTAAGAAAACATCCTTAGATCATCTAAGATACTTATGGATGTTCTTAACATCAATCCAGTGACTATCACTTGGATTGGCCTGATTGTGACTCCATATGCTCAAAGCATATGAGACACCAAGTCGCGAACATATCTTTCAATGTACGAGTTCTCAGAGAGTGCCAACAACTTTTAGATCTATCCCAATAGATCTTTATTCCTATAATAAAAGTTGTCTCTCCAAAGTATTCTACGGAGAATTTTCATGAAAGCCAAGATTTCACCGATTATATAATGGGAATATCATTTCCAAGAAATGTCATATCATCATTATTTAGGACATTCACTGTCAGTGCGCTCCCACTAACCTCTTTATATACACAAGAATCATTTCGTTTTGAATTAAATCATATACCATTATGATTACATCAAAACTATAATTCCAGGAACGCAATGCTTGCTACAATCCATAAATGGATCGAATTAACTTGCAAACCTTGTTTGCATGTTTTGGTACGACAAAACCGTCAGGATGTTGTAAACATCCTCCAAAAGATTTCCGTTTAAGGAAAGCGATTTTGACGTTCAGCTGCCATATATCATAAATGAGACATGCAGCATTAGCAAGCATTATCCAAATGGATTTAACCATGGCAACGAGTAAAAGGTTTCGTTGTAATCGACACAATGTGATAATGATACCTTTTCGCTACAAGTCTAGCTTTGTACGTTGGTATGTTGCCATCTATGTATGTCTTCCTTGAAGACTTATATAGTACCAATAGACACAATGCTTTCCTGTACAACAACCAGTGTCCAAACTTGGTTGGTATACATGGAATCTATTTCGGTCATCATGGCACTTTGCCATAATAGGGAGTCGATACCTTGTATCACTTCCTCATACGTAGTCAGTTTGTCTTCCTCAATAAGATTGACATCTACTTGAGGTGAGATCGATAACCCATACCTCCCAGGTTGTTTTCTGACTCTCTCCGACTTGCGTGGTTCTTGTGTATTCGAAGATTATGGTATAGTTTCATCCTTGATGAACTATTTGTGTTCCATTAAGGTTCGGTGCCTGGAATAATATTACTCCGATTTTCATCGAGTTTTACTTTCCTCCCACTTACCACTGCATATGGGTATTCCTCTTAGGAAAACCGCATGGAGAGCAACAATTACATTGTTCTCTTGTGAGTTGTATAAGTACTATACTTTGGTTACCCTAGGATAACCCACAAATTAGGCACTTATCCGATTTGGGTTTTAGTTTAGTATCATCTAAACATATGCCCAGCATTCCCAAATCTTTAGGAATGAGAAGACCCGGTTTCTTTCCTGTTCATATCTAATATGAAGTCTGTCTAATAGATTTTTATGGAACCTTATTCAAAATAAGTATTGCACTGTTTAATGCGTATCCCTTAAAGGAAAATGGTAGCTCAGAGCGACTCGTGATTAACCTTATCAGGTCCAACAAAATTTGGTTTCTCCGTTCGGACACACCGCCAATTTGAGGTGTTTCGGGAGGAGTCCACTGTGAAAAAATACTATACTTTTTCAGGTAATCGAGAAACTTATTGCTTAAGTATTTTCATTACGGTCAAATCATGATGTTTTAATACTTTAGCCGATCTGTTTGTCTACTTCGTGTCGAAACTCTTTGAATTTATCAAAAGTTTCCGATTCGTGTTTCAAAAGAAACAGATAACTATAACGCGATGCCACATCTGTAAAGGTTACGAAGTATTCAGATCTACCTCTAGCCTAGCTAGATATGGGCCCACTTACGTCACTATGAACGAGGGCTAACAGATCGATGGCTCTTGTACTTTTACCAAGTAAAAGGTGTTTTAGGCATTTTGCCTAATAAACTAGATTCGTAGACATCATTTGATTATGATCAAATCCGTCCTAGTATCCACTCTTCAAAAGTGTGGATATACGAGTCATGTTTAATGTGTCCTAGACAACAATGCCATAAATAAGTCTCATCTGATTAATTATGTTTGAGCTATTTGTTTGTCATGTCATACGTTTGGGATTCATTTATATTCTAAATATAAATACTGTTATTCACATTTGTTGGATAATATGACCCATAGCGTCACTATTTGTACAGATCACGGTGTTGCTGTACAAATTAACTATGTGACAAGGAAATTGCACTCTCGTCATTTGTGATTAGATCACCATATATGTATAAATGAAGAGAGGTCCATATGATTAGTTCCTGGATTGAGATAATATGAGACAGTATCAGTCCACGAAGGATTAATCATTAAATATCCCTAGCCGGAGTATTATCGAGACAGGACATCGATAATGCGGAATAGGCTAGTATTGCACTTGTGCGCGTTGTGAGGGCACACCGGCATAGTTCTCATATATTTAAGTATTGGATACTTATGCAAGTGCGATAGGAGGTCGTGTTTCACCGATGGTACGGGAAACAGCTTCGCTCTGGATAGACCCCTCGGAATCCCATTGGTATTATGACTATGTGTCTATGGGAGGCCGAAATCAAGGTAGGTGTGTATAGTCTTAACCTGAGACTTGCATCGCTAATACTTGCGATAATCGGTAGACTTTGGTCTTGGTGGTACAGGGCTTTAACCGGTTCTGCGTACACCGCTTCTGGGTTATCAGAGAGTCGTAGTGTATTGGGTGTGATGTCGAGACGGAAGTATCACTTCAGTTATAGTGGAGATGATGTCACGCAGGATACGGTATTAGTGCTCTTAAGTGCTGGCCAGCCATCGAGATATTATGACAAGGTCAAGTATATCTGATTATAGAGACTAGTTACCAGACATCCGACATGTGCTTCGGACGGGGCAGACACTTATCCAGCCCCAGCCCTAACACGTGACTATCCGATACTGGGCTGATATACACAATACTACGGTATACTACGCTTGATACAGATCTATATATTCCTGTAAGAATATTTATGGAGAATTGGGTAGGCATGGCGCTTTGCTAGAAGCCAACCTTGTCTTGTAAATCGGTATAAACGTAATACAAGGTACTTACGTGTTCGGACAGTCCGACGACCGTATTTGCTGCCAACATATCCAGAGATCTCATGAGTCGGTTCCTGAAGATTCACCGATGACGTATGACTCGCACTTTAATTAATCTGGGATTAATTCGATGAGAGAGAAAATTAATCTGGGATTAATTACGGAGATATTTTATCTCGGATAAAATATCATTAAAGAGAGAGAACGATTAATTTGGAATTAATCGATAAAATAATATATTCGATATATTATAAGAATTGGATTTCGACGCGGAATTAAAATTAGATTTTAATTCGGGCGAACGAATTAATTTAGAATTAATTCGTTAGCGACGTGAATAGTGAATTCGCTAGGCGTAATCATTTAATTACGACGCGACGGAAAATTCGTTAATTTGAATTAACGAACCCGAGCCCGAGAGTGATTGCGAGCGCATTCGTATTTCGAATTCGAGCGCGGCACACAAGTCACATCAAGCGTCAAATCACTAGTCGCATCAATTGTCAAATCACTTGTCACTTTGAGTGATATGACATGACAAGTTGTCACTTTAATAAAGTGACTTGATGTGAAAAAGTAGAAATGACGTGTGAAAAGATGAAAAGCATTATTTGCTTTTTGCTTTTTGACTTTTATTAAAGTTTTGTATATCCTTTTATTTTTCTTTTACTTGGTAAATAAAAAATAAAAAGGTAAGGTAATACAAAAGGCATCATTTTTTCTCTCTCTTGGAAGATACACGGTTTTTTCACTCTTTGGAGCCAAAAACCTTCTTCTCTCTCACTCACGGTCTAGGACGTTTTTCTTCTTCATTTTTCTGGTTTTTTCACACCAAATGGAGATGCTATGGATCTTGTTGCAAGACCTAAGTGCTAGCACACTCATGGAGGAATACAAAGGTGATAGGGAAGTGATTCTTTGAGCATGGAAGCTTGAAGCTTGGAGCTTCAATGGTGACCATCCATGGCCGAATGAACAAGGAGGAAGACACCCCACCACCGTCCAGTCCACTGTCACAGAAGCTCACTGCCGAGCTGCCAAATGAAGAAAAAACGCATCTTGTTCTTTGCATCAAATCCAATCATTGTGAGTATATGATTCCGCCCTTACTCCTTTGTGTATTCATGCG
The DNA here is from genome assembly GCA_019454045.1 of Zanthoxylum bungeanum. Taxonomy (NCBI): domain Eukaryota; kingdom Viridiplantae; phylum Streptophyta; class Magnoliopsida; order Sapindales; family Rutaceae; genus Zanthoxylum; species Zanthoxylum bungeanum. Next base: position 36,019 of record SKCR01047533.1, read on the forward strand.
AATTTTGTGCTTGATTTCATGATTTTGGGACATATATTTGAACTCAACAATGGTATCTTGAGCTATTATCAAGCATGAAAAAGTTACGGTTAAAATTGGGTAAACTCGATTTAGGCATGATTTGGTTGAATTGTTTGATTAAGTATGCTTGAATGAGGTTGAATTGAAGTTGTGTATGATCAATTTCATGAAATTGGATTGGATTCAATTTTCCCTAAATTTTGGGCATGACAAATTGGGTAAAATCAATTGAAGCATGATTTGGTTGAATTGGTTGATTAAGTATGCTTGTATGTTGATTAATTGAAGTTGTGCATGATCAATTTCAAGAAAATTGGATTGGATCAATTTTCCCCAATTCTTTAGGTTGAACATGTAACTTGAAATTGGGTAAAATGTTTTGAGCATGTTTTAATTAAATTGGATGTTTAAGTATGCTTAAAACATGTTTTATTGAGATTGTGTGTGATCAATTTCAAGAAAATTGATTGGATCAATTTTCCCCAAATTTGAGGCATGGCCAAAAATTGGATAACCCTAATGTCTTGGTAATTTTGTTTTGTTTGATCATTGGATGACTTAAAACAATTGGGTAATGTTGTTTTGAAGTTCAATTGAATTGAATTTTGATTTGGAACAATTTTCCTTTATAATAGTGGGTTGACCGAATTCAATTGGACATGAAATTCATTGTGATTTTGTTGTTTGATTCATTGGATGAGTTGAATTGATTTGGTAAATTATGATTGTGGACTCAATTGGATTGAAACCGAATCGGATTGAAAAACCCCTAATTGCCGAGACTTGAAAGCATGTAAATTGGGTTTGATTTTAATTGAATTGTGTTGGACACTATTGGTTGTTAAAGTGCATGATTAATTAGGCTAATTGATGTTTTAGAAATGTTAATTGGGTAATTGATTGTGTATTACACTTAGGTTAATTAATTGTGAAATTGGAATTTTATAAGTTAATTAATTTGGGCTTTATTTTGGAAATTGGGCTTGTTAGGTTGTAATTGGGCTTTTGGGCTTTGTTGTAACAAAGTCGGGTTTAGGCAAAATTGGTTGGATCCAATTAGGCCCAAAACTGAATCCATAAAGTCCAATTATGACTTAATGGACCTTAATTATTTAATTGGGTCTAATGGGCCAAATTTAATTTAAAGGCTTATGGGGTAACTCCCGGATTGGATTTTGGTTCTTCGGTTTGACCCAAGTTGACCAAAAGTCCACGCCTTATAGAAATTAATTAAAAGCCCATTGGACTTTAATTAAATAAACATTAGATGTTAATCGGGCTTTGAGACCCGTTGCGATTAAATTTGGAATTTAAGTCGTAAAAAGTGTAATATTTAATTTGGAATTAAATAGTGAATTAGAATTAAATGCGTATTAAATTGGATTTAATTATGTAGTTTAATTTAATTCAAGAATTCTTACTTTGAGTACTTATTCGCAAAACGAGTTTGACTCGAGCAAAAATCAAATCGTTGTTTGAACATTGGATGATCACTAATTATCAGATTAATTAATTGGATTTGATTGATTGATCACATGCTTGTATGAATACATGGTTGTGATGTTTGAATAATGTATATCGGATGGATATTAGATGGGTGGGGCGATTTTGGAAATTGTAATAAATTTGATTTATTAATTGGACCTGCGAGTCCAGCCTTATCTCCTATTCTTTGTATTCTCTTCTCACCTATTCCCCTCTATGTATATGAGGTTTCTTTAGAAGTGTAGTGTAACGGGTAGAAGAAATATTAGTGCTAGCGGGAGAGAGAAAGTGAGAGATTTGATCTAGGATCAATGTGTAAAGTTTCCATCCGCATATCATTATTATTTTATTTCATATGCGCTTTATTATGTGTTTAGAATGCATGTTTAAGGGTGTATGATGATGAGACCTTAACAAAGATAATAAATTGGTAGCCAATTGCACGCGAAAAACCCTCGTTCAATCAAGTGTTTTTCCTTCCATTGAGTGATTCTTACTCAAGATCCGAGATTGGCATTGGGTTTGTGGCCAAAGTCAAGCCCTTTGTCCGTCGAAGATGTGTTTGAATCACGAGAGCTTTGTTCCATATCGGTGTCTTGTCCAAGTTGTGGTTTGTTGGCCAAAGTCAAGACCACTTCTTGTCCATCGACATTGATTACGAAGCTTTCCATGGTCAATGGGTCACACTTGACTGGGATCACTAAATTTGTTGTGCCAAAGCCAAGGCTTAGTTGATTCAGAGGAAAAAGGTTAGGTAATACATTGGATGTATTGGCATATATAAGATATATGTTTAGGATTTGGATATCCGCCTACTGGATCTAGGAATTGAATGAGATCCAATTGATCTTCGAGATCTACCTCGTTAATTATCATACAATTTGTTGGCCAAAGTCAAGATTGTGTGATATTTAATGGGATCCTAGACCACTAGGAAACACGGTTTCCCGAGTACTCGACAGAGGGTTAGAGGCTCGCCGAAAAATAGTGGGAGGCAAGAATTGAATTTGCAATACTCGTTCAATTACTCGCCATACGCGCTCATTCAAATTATTTCGTCGTTAGATTAAATGTTAGTTGGACTAATATTTAAATTGTTGTTTTAATCAACAGTTGGACTGTATTATATTTGATTATATATAATTGGATTATATTAATCAATATATTTGAATTAATTAATTTCAGTTTACAGTTGATTTTATAGTTGGACTATAGTAATCAATGTAATTGAGGTTAATTAATTTAAATTATATTTGATTATATAGTTGGACTATTATAATCATTATAATAAATAGTACCACAAATCGTTGATTAAATAGTTGGACTATTAGAATCAAGATATAATTGAAAGATTGACATTTAAAACATAATCCTGGGAAAATGTGTTTAAATGGTTTAATTTTCAAATTTGGAATAAAGTTTCAGGATGGTCCTGGAAATTAATAGGTTATTTTATTTGATAAAATAATATATTAAGCTTGTAGCGCAAGGCGCACCTTAATTCGATATTCCAGAAACACGAGGCTTGGCCAAAGGCTTCTGGAATGTGAAACAGACAAAATCATTATAATCTTCTGGGAAGATAAATGACATATCCTAAGAAGAATAGAAGACGAGCAAGGCTCTGACTTCAAATATGATTGTCATAATTATGTTCACAACTAGTATTGAAATTAGATTTTAAATACTTAATGTGGTACATAAAATATGTATTGATGTTCAGAATCTGCTTTGAGCAGGATACTGACTTCAAGCTGAGATTGCTCTGCGAATCGGAAACGGGACGAAAGTCGCTGTTTCGACCGTAGATACCTAAGTTTAGGAACTACCCTTCGGGTGTACTTAAATTAGGAACTGTTATAGTGTAACTAGTTTGACTAGAGACATTATCTCTATATCAGTGTTTAACCGTTTCGGATAAACCTTTATATTCTAGAACACTAAAATGTTTTATTATATAAAGATTATACTGAGATAAACACATTAGATGTGAATAACAGAATTTATATTTTGAATATAATTAAAATCTCAAACATATAAATTGACAAATAAATAGCTCAAATTGATTTGATCAATAGAGACTTATTTGTGGCATTGTTGTCTGGGACACAATTATACAAGACTCGTATATCCACACTTTTGAAGAGTGGATACTAGGACTGATTTCACTATTCAAATAAGGTATGCGAATCTAGTTTATTAGGTAAAGTACCTAAAATACTATTTACTTAGTAATAGTAAAAGGGGCCACCGATCTGTTACCCCTATTCATGGTGAAGTTAGTGGGCCCATATCTAGCTAGGCTAGATGTGAACATGAATATTTCGTGACCTTAACGGATGTGGCATCACGTTATGGTTATGTGTTTCTTTTGAAGAACACAAATCAGAAACTTTTAGAGTTTCGACACGAAATAGACAAACAGATCGGCTATAATATTATACCATGACGGTAAGACCGTAATGGAAAATACTTAAGCAATAAGTTTCTTATATACTTGAAAGAGTATAATATTATTTCAAATGAGGACTCCTCCCGGAACACGTCAAAGTGACGGTGTGTCCGAACGGATTAACCGAATCATGTTAGACATGATAAGGCTAATCATGAGTCGCTCTGAGCTACTATTTCCTTCAACGGATAAGTTTTAACAGTGCAATAACTTATTTAGAATAAAGTTCCATAATAATCTGTTTGACAGATTACATATTAGATATGAACGGGAAAGAAACCGGTTTCTCATTCCTGACTATTTGGGATGCTAGGCATATGTTTGGATAATACCAAACTAAGGACCCAAATTGGATAAGTGCCAATATAGGTTATCCTAAGGGAAACTATAAGTATAGTACTTATAAATCTCACATCAGAACAATGTGATTGTTGCTCACCATGCGGTTTTTCCTGAGAGGAATACCGATATGCAGTGGTCAGTGGGAGGATAGTGATACTCGATGAAAATCGGAGTAATACTGTTCATGGCACGAAGTCCTTAATGGAACACAAATAGTTCATCTATGATGAATCTATACCATTAATCTTCGAGTACACAAGAACCGCGTAGATCAGAGAGAGTCAAAAAACGACCTAGGGTATGGGTTTCTGATCTAACCTCATAAAGATGTCAATCTTATGAAGGTATATCCACCGACTACGTTTTGAGGAAGTGATACGAGGTATCGACTCCATATTATGGCAAAGTACCGTGAATCCGAAATGGATTCCATGTATAACAACTATTTTGGATACTAGTTGTTGTACCACAAGGCATTGTGCCTATTGGTACATTAAACGTCTTCAAGGAAGACATACATGAATGGCAACATACCAACGTACAAAGCCGGGCTTTTGACGGAAAGGTATCGTTATCAACATTGTGTTAATAACGGTTCAACCTTTTACCTGTTGCCATGGTAAATCCATTTTGATAACTGCATATTTCATTTATGAAATGTGTCAGTTGCAGATCAAAATCGCTTTCCTGAAAAGGAAACCTTTTGGAGGATGCTTACAACATCCTGACGATTTTGTATAACCGACAAACAAGGTTTGCAGGTTATTCGATCCATGTTTGGATTGAAACAAGTATAAGGTTCTTGGAACTGACTTTTTGATATAATCATAATGGTTTATGATTTGACTCAAAACGAAATAATTCTTGTGTAAATAAGGAGGTTAGTGGGAGAGCACTGATAATGAAATTCCCATAAAACAATCGGTGAAAGCTTGGCTTTCATAAGAAATTCTCCGGCGAATTCTGGGGAGTAACAACCTTTATTCAAGGAATAAAGATCTACATGGATAGATTTGGAGTTGTTAACACTCTCTGGAAATTGTACATTTAAAATTTACTTGTATTGGTGTCTCATATGCTTTGAGCATATGGAGTCACAATCGGGACAATCCAAGTGATAGTCATTGGATTGAAGTTAAGGACATCTATTAATATCTTAGAAAACTAAAGATGTTGTCTTAAACTATGGAGATGGAGAACTTGAAGTGACTAGGATCACTGCTGCAAGTTTCCAAACCGGTAAATACTGCGGTACTATAAAGTTTGAATAACGGGACAGTAAGCTGGAAATATTCCGAGCAAGATAACTGTTGCCGAATTAACAACAAATGCGGATTATTGCTGCAGCTAAGGCAGCAATAGAAGCCATTTGGATCGATAATAAATCTAGTAGATTAGATATAGTTATGTTAGCAGCTGAGCTAGACATCAGCATAGGCTAAAGAATTAATGGTCTCATCGACGATCCAGATATATACTTCTATATTTATCTGATTCGTTCGGATCATACATCGTGGCGATGTGATGATCGTATAAATCGCGTCAAAAGATAATTACGCAAATCCGCTGACGAAACCCTTTCCTCAGCAATTTGAGCGAACCGTACATAGTTCGGGTGTTAGACACTCGAGTGACTGGCTATGTGCCAAGTGGGAGATTGTTGGATAATATGACCCATAGCGTCACTATTTGTACAGATCACGGTGTTGTTGTACAAATTAACTATGTGACAAGGAAATTGCACTCTCATCATTTGTGATTAGATCACCATATATGTATAAATGAAGAGAGGTCCATATGATTAGTTCCTGGATTGAGATGATATGAGACAGTATCAGTCCACGAAGGATTAATCATTAAATATCCCTAGCCGGAGTATTATCGAGACAGGACATCGATAATGCGGAATAGGCTAGTATTGCACTTGTGCGCGTTGTGAGGGCACACCGGCATAGTTCTCATATATTTAAGTATTGGATACTTATGCAAGTGCGATAGGAGGTCGTGTTTCACCGATGGTACGGGAAACAGCTTCGCTCTGGATAGACCCCTCGGAATCCCATTGGTATTATGACTATGTGTCTATGGGAGGCCGAAATCAAGGTAGGTGTGTATAGTCTTAACCTGAGACTTGCATCGCTAATATTTGCGATAATCGGTAGACTTTGGTCTTGGTGGTACAGGGCTTTAACCGGTTCTGCGTACACCGCCTCTGGGTTTATCAGAGAGTCGTAGTGTATTGGGTGTGATGTCGAGACAGAAGTATCACTTCAGTTATAGTGGAGATGATGTCACGCAGGATACGGTATTAGTGCTCTTAAGTGCTGGCCGGCCATCGAGATATTATGACAAGGTCAAGTATATCTGATTATAGAGACTAGTTACCAGACATCCGACATGTGCTTCGGACGGGGCAGACACTTATCCAGCCCCAGCCCTAGCACGTGACTATCCGATACTGCGCTGATATACACAATACTACGGTATACTACGCTTGATACAGATCTATATATTCCTGTAAGAATATTTATGGAGAATTGGGTAGGCATGGCGCTTTGCTAGAAGCCAACCTTGTCTTGTAAATCGGTATAAACGTAATACAAGGTACTTACGTGTTCGGACAGTCCGACGACCGTATTTGCTGCCAACATATCCGGAGATCTCATGGGTCGGTTCCTGAAGATTCACCGATGACGTATGACTCGCACTTTAATTAATCTGGGATTAATTCGATGAGAGAGAAAATTAATCTGGGATTAATTACGGAGATATTTTATCTCGGATAAAATATCATTAAAGAGAGAGAACGATTAATTTGGAATTAATCGATAAAATAATATATTCGATATATTATAAGAAATTGGATTTCGACGCGGAATTAAAATTAGATTTTAATTCGGGCGAACGAATTAATTTAGAATTAATTCGTTAGCGACGTGAATAGTGAATTCGCTAGGCGTAATCATTTAATTACGACGCGACAGAAAATTCGTTAATTTGGAATTAACGAACCCGAGCCCGAGAGTGATTGCGAGAGCATTCGTATTTCGAATTCGAGCGCGGCACGCAAGTCACATCAAGCGTCAAATCACTAGTCGCATCAATTGTCAAATCACTTGTCACTTTGAGTGATGTGACATGACAAGTTGTCACTTTAATAAAGTGACTTGATGTGAAAAAGTAGAAATGATGTGTGAAAAGATGAAAAGCATTATTTGCTTTTTGCTTTTTGACTTTTATTAAAGTTTTGTATATCCTTTTATTTTTCTTTTACTTGGTAAATAAAAATAAAAAGGAAAGGTAATACAAAAGGCATCATTTTTTCTCTCTCTTGGAAGATACACGGTTTTCACTCTTTGGAGCCAAAAACCTTCTTCTCTCTCACTCACGGTCTAGGACGTTTTTCTTCTTCATTTTTCTGGTTTTTTCACACCAAATGGAGATGCTATGGATCTTGTTGCAAGACCTAAGTGCTAGCACACTCATGGAGGAATACAAAGGTGATAGGGAAGTGATTCTTTGAGCATGGAAGCTTGAAGCTTGGAGCTTCAATGGTGACCATCCATGGCCGAATGAACAAGGAGGAAGACACCCCACCACCGTGCAGTCCACTGTCACAGAAGCTCACTGCCGAGCTGCACAAATGAAGAAAAAACGCATCTTGTTCTTTGCATCAAATCCAATCATTGTGAGTATATGATTCCGCCCTTACTCCTTTGTGTATTCATGCAAATTTTGTGCTTGATTTCATGATTTTGGGACATATATTTGAACTCAACAACATTTAATGTGCTTATCCCAATATCATCTTTATAAAATTAAACACTTTAGTGTTCTAGAATATAAAGGTATACCCGCAACGAGTTATACTCTGATATAGAGATAATGTTTCTAGTCAAACTAGGTACATTATAACAGTTTCCTAATTTAAGTACACACCCAAATGGTAGTTCCTAAACTTAGGTTTCTATGGTTAAAACACGACTGTTGTCCCGTTTCCGACTCGCAGGTTAATCTCAACTGAAGTCAGTCTCCTGCTAATCAGCAGATTCTGCACATCAGTACATATATATGTACCACATCTAGTATCAAAAATCCAATTTTGAAACTAGTAGTGAACATATTTATGACAAACATACTTGAAGCCGGAGCCTTGCCCCGCCTTCACTTCCTTCATGTCTGCCTTGTCCACAGTTTAGGCATATATTTTGGGATATGTCATTTGTCTTCATAGAAGACTTGTGATGATTTTGCCTTTGCCCCTTTAAAAAGCTCTTTCTTTGCCTCCTAGAGTATAGCCATCAACTATCCAAGAGTTTACTCTTGGTTCATAATGAACCTTCCCCAGCTTTCAGGTAGAGACTATAAGATCAAATATTTGGAAGTCTCGGCCACATAGGTAATGCCCAGCTAACCTAGCTGATCGATGTCAGCAATCATCTACGACACATAGTGTTTGACAGATGTACCCTCTGACATACGTGAGCGAAAGAGCTTCTTTTGCAATTTGTACTTCTAAGATTTAAGAATAAATCTATGAAGATCTTTAATTTCATCATCATGGTTCGAGGATCTAATCCTTAATTTTGACGACGGAATTAAAGTGTCATTGCATCAAGCATAAAAGATTGAACACTAAAGTTATCATCACATGAATCTTCCAAAGATCATGTTCTACTATTAGGCCCGAGATGTCATTCTATCAAATAGAATAACTTCTTAGTTCCCAGGACTATCCTAAGGTTTTATTCCCAATCTGAAAATTAAAGCCGTTTAAAGACATTTTCTCCCAGGATTATGTTTTAAACGCTAATCTTTCAGTTATCTTGATTGCTAAAGTCCAACTATCCAATCAACGATTTCAGGTACTATTGAATATAATGATTACTATAGTCTAACTATATAATCAACTATAATTTGATTGGTTAAATTCAAATATATTGATTACTATAATCCAATTATATAATCACCTATAAATTGAAGTAGTTTGAATACAGTCCAACTGTTTAATTTAAAACAAAAATTAAATATTAGTCCAACAAATATATTTATGTAATGACGAAAAATTGAAATGAACGCGTATTGGCAGATATCTACACGAAATTACAAATTTAATACTTGCCTCCCACTATTTTTCGACGAGCCTCTAACCATCTGTTGAGTACTCGGGAAACTTAGTTTCCTATGAGACTAGAGAGAAGACGGAGCAATCACCTGGAGAACTGGCGGAAGACTTAACCCAACGAAATAGGAAATTCATTCATGCATGCATGCATACACGTAACATATTTTGCATTTTTTTTTGTGTTTGTTTTTTATTCAAAGCTTTCAAAGAAGAAAAAGAGAAAGCGGCAAAGACAAGCCAACCAGAATCAGCAACATATGAGTAGTAGTTTTGGGGATGAGTCCCAGGGTTGAGGCCCATATCAGTATCAGTTTTGGGGCGAGGCCTACATCAGTGTCTGTATGGGGGCTAGGCCCACATCAGTTTCAGTTTGGGGTCGAGGCCCATACCAGTATTCGTTTGGGGATGAGTCTCGGGGTTGAGGCCCACATCAATATCAGTTTGGGGCGAGGCCCACATCAGTATCAACTCAGGGTCGAGGCCCACATTATCAGCAACATCGGGAATGAATCCCAGGGCCGAGGCCTACGTCGTCAGAATTTGGAATGAATCCAGGGAATGAATCCCAGGGCCGAGGCCCACGTCGTCAAAATTTGTAATGAATCCAGTGAAGGAATCCCAGGGCCGAGGCCCACATCGTCAGAATTTGGAATGAATCCAGTGAATGAATCCCAGGGCCGAGGCCCACGTCGTCAGAATTTGGAATGAATCCCAGGGCCGAGGCCCACATCAGCATCAGTCTAGGGGCGAGGCCCATATTAGCATCAGTATCAATCTTGCCGGGTATGGCACTCTGGGGGGCGAGGCCCACATCATTATCGGTATCAGTGTTGTCGAGTATAGTACTCTGAGAACGAGGCCCACATTAGTTCAGTATCAGTCTTGCCGGGTATGGCACTCTGGGGGTGAGGCCCACATCGTTATCAAAATCAGTCTTGCCGGGTATGGCACTTTGGGGCAAAGCCCACACTTTATCAGAATCAGTCTTGCCGGGAATGGCACTCCGAGAATGGAGCAAGGTTCGGGAATGAACAAGCCAAGAATGGCACTCCAAGAATGGATCAGAGTTCGAGAATGAATAAATCGGGAATGGCACTCCGAGAATGGAGCAAGGTTCAAGAATGAACAAGCCGAGAATGGCACTCCGAGAATGGAGCAGAGTTCGAGAATGAATAAATCGGGAATGGCACTCCGAGAATGGAGCAGAGTTTGAGAATGAACAAGCCAAGAATGGCACTCCGAGAATGGAGCAGAGTTCGAGAATGAACAAACCGAGAACGGCACTCCGGGTATGGAGACATCAGATCAGTTTGCCAGGTACGACACTCCGGGTATGGAGACATCAGATCAGTTTGCCAGGTACGGCACTCCGGGTATGGGGACATCAGATCAGTTTGCCAGGTACAGCACTCCGGGTAAGGAGACATCAGATCAGTTTGCCAGGTACATCACTCCAGGTATGGAGATATCAGATCAGCCAGGTACGACACTCCGGGTATGGAGACATCAGATCAGTTTGCCAGGTACGACACTCCGGGTACGAAGACATCAGATCAGTTTGCCAGGTACGGCACTCCGGGTATGGAGATATCAGATCAGCCAGGTACGGCACTCCGGGTATGCAGACATTAGATCAGTTTTCCAGGTAAGACACTCCGGGTATGGAGATATCAGATCAGCCAGGTACGGCATTCAGACAACTGCGACACCCTAGGTACGGGGTTAGCATTCAGACAACTGCGGCACTCTAGGCACGGGGTTAGTACGCCGAGAATGGAACCACTGCGACGCCCTAGGTACGGGGTTTAGCACGCCGAGAATGGCACAACAACATCAACTCTACGACACTCTAGGTATGGAGACGCAACCGCGACACCCTAGGTATGGGGTTTAGCACGCCAGGATGGCACAACATCAAATCAGTTCGGGAACAAAGCCCACAGGTGGTTCGGGAACAAAGCCCAGAGGTCGAGGCACCTCGCTATCACATTCAGTTTGGGAACAAAGCCCATGGAACAAAGCTCACAGGTGGTTCGGGAACAAAGCCCAGAGGTCGAGGCACCTCGCCATCACATTCAGCTCGGGAACAGAGCCCAGGGAACAAAGCCCACAAGTGGTTCGGGAACAAAGCCCAGAGGTCGAGGCACCTCACCATCACATTCAGCTCGGGAACAAAGCCCAGGGAACGAAACCCACAGGTGGTTCGGGAACAAAGCCCATAGGTCGAGGCACCTCGCCATCACATTCAACACAACGGGAACAAAGCCCACTCTCTACACAGTTCGGGAACAAAGCCCACAGGCGGTTCAGGAACAAAGCCCAGAGGTCGAGGAACCTCGCCATCACATTCAGTTCGGGAACAAAGCCCATGGAAATAAAGCCCTATCTCAACACAGTTCGGGAACAAAACCCAGGGGAATAAAGCTCTATCTTAAGACAGTTCGGGAACAAAGCCCATGGGAATAAAGCCATATCTCAACACAGTTCGGGAACAAGACCCGCAATTAAATTTTTGGGAACAAGACCCACAGTCGGGAACAAGACCCGCAATTAAATTTTTGGGAATAAGACCCCCAATCGGGAACAAGACCCACAGGAACAAGACCCACGGTTCAGGGAACAAGACCCATAATTCAGGGAACAAAACCCTCAACTCAGATCGGGAACAAGACCCACAATTCAGGGAACAAGACCCTCAGCTCACTTCAGGAACAAGACCCACGGGAACAAAGCCCAGGGAACAAACCCATTCGGTGGTTCGGGAACAACACCTCGCCATCAATCTCATCACGATTCAGGAATAAGACCCTCATCACCTCACAGTTACGGTTCGGTAATGGACCACATCACATCTACGGTTCGATAATGGAACACATCACATCAACGGTTCGGGAATGGACCACATCACATCAATGGTTCGGGAATGGACCACATCATATCAACGGTTCGGGAATGGACCACAACACATCTACGGTTCGGGAATGGACCACATCACATCAATGGTCGGGAATGGACCACATCATATCAACGGTTTGGGAATGGACCACAACACATCTACGGTTCGGGAATGGACCACATCACATCAACGGTTCGGGAATGAAACAGGGTCGAAGCACCTCACCATCATAGCAACTCAACAAAACAGGCAGAGCATGTGGCAGCTGGCGAGCCAGGCTAGTAAAAATGCATTGCACGTACTTTGATAGGAATTGTCATTGTCACACACTACACAAGTCCCATCAAAGTGGGGGCGACTGTAGGCATTGCATTTTTGCATATTAGCCCGATGATGAGTCTCGTATGGAGACACTACCTCTTTAGTTGTGAAAGCCGCGGGAAACGGACGTTGGAAGGGTAAAGTTGGGAATTAGTATTTTGTTAGATTTAACTCGCTTGTTTCGCTTCGGGTTCGCTTGTTGGACCTCTGTTTTTAAAACACACCAAACCCATTAAATCACATCCAAAAATAATTAAACCATTTAAAACCACATCTCACAAATTAAATAATTAAACACATTAAAATACATGTCACAAATTAAATTAAAACAAATTAAATTAAATTAAAACACATGACACAAATTAAATCACCTTCCTAACTTGAATTAAATCCCTTTTCCTAAAATACATAAATCACTTCCCCAAATTAAAAGATTTCCATATCACATACTAAATTAAAAGATATCCCCTTTAAAATACACAAATCCTATTCCTTTTCCAAAAAGATAAACCCCCTCCCTTGGCCTATAAAAAAGAAACATTCACCCCCTTACCAAACCCTGGCTGGCATATTCTCAGAAAATCAATTCACGAAATCAACCCTAAAACACTAAGCTCATCATTCACGGCCCCTGACTCAACTCACGCCTTGCGCACAAGCCCTCCACTCACGCATTGCCCCTTAATGCATGAACAGATTTGCCTAAATCAGCGCCTAATCAACACATGAAAGCCACTTACGCCCACTGATCCTTACCCTCACCCTGCACGCAACGCCACACATCAGCCCTGCCACACAGCCTCATCAAGCCCACGATCCCCACGCTCACACACCTCACCGCTTCAGCCTTCTCACGTTCAACATACTAACCAGCTAACCCTAAAGCCATTAGCCCTTCAACGGCCACGTTAAAAAGAACCCAATCTCTCTCGGCAAACCCATGTATGACAATAATCAAATAAGACACTCACGCCGCCCATAGCCAACGGTAAATCTACTCAAACACACCTTGCACACACACAACAAGCCACGTTGACATCTTGCACACACTCACGGCTTTGTACACAGGCCACGTGAGCACATCCCACTCACACACACAAAATACACACAAGCAGCAATCCAAACTCAGCCCATTCAACAAACACACACAGCCCTTTAACCAGACAAGCCTTCGCACATTAACCCTCACTGCCAGCCCAGTTCAGCTGCACATTAACCCCCAAACAGCCCTAAAACTGCACTAAAAACAGTCCCAAAACCTTCCCCAAAATAGTCCACAAACCGCTGCCCAAACCAGTCCAAATAAACCACAAAATAGTCCCCTAATTACCCTAAAACAGTGACCAGAAAATACAACAAAAACAGCAGCAAAACGGAGTGAAAACAGCAGCCCAAATATCAAAACAGCGAGGAAAAACATTGGATTAGTGAACCAGAAAAGTTGCGGAGTATCGACCCTTCCGACGGTCGTGTAACGCCCTTTCGTGAGACGAAAAAAGAGGTTAGACCAGAGGGCACCCTTTTATTTATTATCTTTCGTTTATTTTATTTATTTTAAATATTATCGCATTAGAGTCGTTTGAGGCATGATTGTTGGATGAGCGGAATATGTGTTCCCTTTTGTGGTATATAGGTTGGAAACCCGGACGTAAATTCCGTAGCCGAATCTGAATGGACTGTAGTGCAGTTTGTACTCGGGATACAACGCCACGTACCACTTAAGAGACACGTATTTCGTCTCATCCAAACTTGTGTTTGAGCATGATGTAGTTAGTAGATTATTTATTTATTATTTAAGCATGATTTAGCCTAGTTTATCAAGCATGATTATGTTATTTTTACGCATGATATTTTGTTTAGTTTACGTTTATGTTTATATGGTTATTTGTTTATTTTAGTTTAATGGTTCAACATGCCCGTTGTGTGCTATTGTGTGTTTACCGTTTAATAACTTACTTTAGCATGCAAACTTAAATTAGGAGTTATTTTGATAAATGAATATTAGACATAGGTTACCCTTGAGCATATATGTTGAATAGATTCGGTTAGTTTATTGTACAAATCATATCATCACAAGTGACATAAGTAAGGGACCATTCCGAACCCAACGGTTTGAGGTCTTCCCTTGCGAGGGGTGAGTGCGGCCTTAAATCTTATCCCGGTTCACACCGGGTGGCGACTCCATGTTATTTCGTACTCCCAACTAGGCCGCGAGCCTAGAACATCGTCGTCAGTTTCTGTGTCCTACACTAGTTACCAGACTTCCGACATGTGCTTCGTACGGGGCAGAACAATTCCAGCCCCAGGACTAGCACGTGATCATCCAATACTGGATCGACATACACAATACTATGTATACTACGCCTGATATAGATCCTTTATTCCTGTAAGGATATTTCTGGAGAATTGGGTAGGCATGGCGATTTACTAGAAGCCAACCCTGTCTTGTAAATTGGTATAAACGTAGTACGAGGTACTTACGTGTTCGGATAGTCCGATGACCGAATTTACTGCCAACATATTTGGGAATCTCATGGGTCACTTCCCGAAGATTCACCGATGACATATGACTCGCACTTTTATTAATCTGGGATTAATTAGATGAGAGAGAAAATTAATCTGGGATTAATTGCGGAGATATTTTATCTGGGATAAAATATCATTTAAGAGAGAGAATGATTAATTTGGAATTAATCGATAAATTAATATATTCGATATATTAAACGAAATTGGATTTCGACGCGGAATTAAAATTAGATTTTAATTTGGGCGAACGAATTAATTTAGAATTAATTCGTTAGCGACGTGAATAATGACTTCATTAGGCGTAATCATTTAATTACGACTCAACGGAAAATTAGTTAATTTAGAATTACTTCGCATTTCGAATTCGAGTGCGGCACGCAAGTCACATCAAGCGTCAAATCGCTAGTCGCATCTAGCGTCACATCAAGCATCAAATCATGTCACTTTGAGTGATGTGACCATTGATTGATTGATTGATATGAGTTGATGTGAGTTGATGGCAAGCATTAATGGCTTGATTTTTGGTAAAAGAATTAATTGATTTTTTGAAAATCAATTGTGTATTAGATAGACAAATTCTTTTTCCCACCAACTTAACACAAATCGATCTCTCTCTCTTTTTATTTTGGAGCCAAAACTCTTCTCTCTCACTCGGCATTCACTGCCATTTTCTTGTTCTGTTTTCTGGGTAAAAACCGAGCAAAGGGAAGCAAAAGTGGTGAAATTTGTGGCAAATTTCTTGAGAGTTAGCACTCCGAGAGACATGCGAAGGTGATAGGGAAGTCTACCCATGAGCCGGGAATCGTTCGACGAAGCTTGGAGCTTGACGAATGACCAAAATCGAGCCAAAAACCAGTGAGCTATGACAGTCACTGCCGAACAGTCCGTGAGGCAGAATTTCAGTTTTATTTGTCTCCGCGTCGCTCAACCGATCGATGTAAGTATTCCGCAACTTCGTTGATTTTTATTCACACATGTTTCATGTTTGTTTATGATCTTGGGACCTTAGCTAAAACCAACAAAGATAAGTATGATTTAAGTGTATAAGATTGGTAAAGAAAACAAGTTACAATTTTAGAATTTTTATTAGCACGTGTGGAAGTGCGTTATTGGGATAGCTTTGTTATTGACTAGTGCATACGATTTAGCTGTATAGAGATTGGGTTGGTATAAGCTAAGCCTTTACTGAGTTATAGAAGTACGTGATTGATAGACTATGTATATAATAGAAATATATATTTGGTAGGTACTGTATCAATGTTTTCATATAAGAATTCTGAAAACAAATTATGTTTGATTGATAAGTAAAGAGGATGAGTACTATTAAAGATTATGTATGTATCTGAATTAGAAATAATACGTATATTCATATGTGTGATGTATATCCGTATATGCATGACTAAGCTTACGATAAAACAGCGTATGATTTTTATTCTCCATTTGATGTCGTATCTGATTGTTTGTACGAACTTGTGATTGAAAAAAGAAAAATGATTGATT
>SKCR01047534.1:0-56569 GCA_019454045.1 Zanthoxylum bungeanum
AAAAGTTCTTAACCAAAGATTCAATAATTGTTGTGTTGCATCTCTAAGTTTTGTTGTATCATTGACTGTGTTTGTCATGTAATCATTACAACATATAACGGGGCAAATATTACTCTAAAAAAGTATTATACACACCTTAAAACTAGATTTCCACTATTTTCCCCAACAAGTAGAAGTCATCTTAAGTTCAGTCTTGTAAGTTAATTCTTTAAAACACCGTTTTTTTCCTTGCAGGGGGTATTTTCCAGTCTTGTAAGTTCTTTAAAAAGCATGAGAATAGACAATTTATGGAACTATAAATGGTACTTTTATCAGACACTGTTGAGAACATCAAGTCAGCTGAAGTGAGAATAAGAGAAGCGAAATCCATCCATCTCCCCATAACCATGCTTTCTTGTGCTCCCAAATAAAGCCTATTAACTTATTCTTCTGCAGCCTGAGATAAAATGAACACAGAATACTGAGCACATATTCATGACAACAAAATCTCAATATGACCACACAGAACATTCCACACAAACCTCATACTAAAAGATAATGCATTTTTCTCATTGTTCTTGTTTAGTGTTTTATATCAATTCACCAACATACAAAACAGATTCAACTGCACCACAGACACACCATCTAAAAGCAGAACCCAAAGTTTAACCACAGTCAATTCTACAGGCTCAAATTTCTCCATCTTTGTTCCGGTCCTTACTTTTAATTCAAACCAGTGAAAGCTTTATCTTTAATTACAAACCCTCCATTTTCATTCTAGATTCATCTCACTTAAAAAAAAAAACAAGCAAACTTGAACAAGCATTGTATAAATCTACACGAGTAAAAAAAAAGCTCTAAATCCATCAACCAACAAAGAGTCCAATTCCCAATTAGAGATTCAAATACACACACACACAAATCTTCTAGAGAATGTAAGAATTAAATTTAAACCTAAAAACACACATATTCTTCGTTTGGTAACCCGGAAAATGCATAAATGAAAAAAAAATAACAAAAAAAAATCTCGAATTATTTAGATAGTGTTAAACACAAACACTTAACAGATACCAATGGGGAAATTAAAAACAAAGAATTTCTTTATGTTGAGATTATACGTTTGAAAATAACTTGTGCTTGTTATTTTCGAATGATATGTGGAGTTGTATCCCGAGTGCAAACTATACTACCATCCATTCAGAATAGACTATAGAATTTATGTCCGGTTTTCCATCCTATATACCAAAGAAAATATTTAAGATCCCAAGTGCAAGGTCACAAGTTAAATATAATACATGGATAAATCCAAGGTCATTTTCCACAAGGAATGAGGTCATTGAAATTTAAAGATGTGCCAGAATTATTAAAAATATTTGGTATATATCAAATGCTACTTGAAGCTGCCAATCAATAATCTTCAAAGCACTTCTAGCAAATTAGAGCTTAGATAACTAGAAAGTGCATAAAAGAACTGAAAATGACACAAAAATTTAGAATTATTTGCACAGTGTCAACCTAAAATTCTTTACTATAAAACGAAAATCATATCATCATGAAATTGATTAAAAGTGCAGCCAATGACATAGAAATCTAGAATTATTTGCAGTGTCAAAAATAAATGCTTAACATAAATATTGATATGGATGGTTGCCTTTAAAAATGTACTCTTATGTAAATGAAGGTAATTTTTTAAGGGTCATAACCCTCTATGAAGTCATTTCCATCTTAAGGCACAATATATATTTCTTACAACGGTTATCAATTATTTGTTCATCAGTTGGTTATTCAGCATTTACCGAAGGTATAATAACTGGATGTGTCCTTCTCGATTCTCTAGTACCAGGTAATGTTGTTGAATTTGGATATATTCACAAAAGATGGTTAATTTATTAATGCAAGATGTTACATGATATGACGTGTTGGTTTAGTTATTACCTTACACTGACGCATCGATGATCGACCTACCTAGTCAGGTCGTGGGGCAGCGCCCCCTATGGGGGCTCGGGGGCAATCCCCCGAAACAAAAATGAAATTCAAAGGCAAAGTTAAGCGAAATAACTGATTTCGTGTCATCTGGAACGAAAAATTCATTATGTCTTACACTAGGAAGCCCATAAACGTTAAAACCCCCTCCAGTTCCCGTATCGGAAAACGTTTCTAATCAAGTAATTTTAAATGGAAAAAGAGGAAACGTATGTGAAACGTGTTGGAAACATGAACTTAAAGGAAAAACGTTTCAGACAACTGATTTAGTTATAGCGATGATGGGGTTCTCGAAGAAGTTGAGAGTTGCAATGTCGATGAGTGTGGCATCAACCTGGAGAGCAGAGGGTGAGGGGATAGTGAGGGTTATTGGTTTTCTTGAGGCGGCGTGGCTATAGGCGATGAGGTTTTATTGGAGTGGGGGTTGTGCGGCTTGCGAAAGACGCCATTGTTGGTGATGAAGCTTCTACTCTGCTGAGAAAGAGAATAGGATTGAGGTGAAGTTGAGGGAAATGGACGTTGGAGATCTTGTTGTGGAAAACATAGGAATACACCTCTTATAATTTGATAGTATTCGAGCTCGACAGGTAGAGATCGTGTCACCCACAACTTTACATTTTCAATTTTATTGAGATTTTTTTATTTTTTTTTAATACTACAATCCTAAAGTAAATTATATCTCAATTTATGAATTGATAATATATACAGCTTATGGATAATTAATAGAAAAATTAGCTTTCTCTGGATTTTTTTAAATTAATTATAATATTTTAATGTTCATATATGTTTTTATTATAATTTTTAAAATATTTATATTATTAAATTTATAAATTTATTATTTTGTTTAACGTTTCTCCGGAGTTTCGTGTCCTAATTTTTTAGAAAATCATGTTTCCCGTTTCTGTTTCTTGTCATTTCTTGTTTCCTGCTTCCGTTTCCGTGCAATATAGGTCTTACATTGTTGCGACAATGGGTAATTATTGGCGTGACAATGAGAGACAAATACATAAAGATGCATTCTGACTAACATTATCGCGATAATAATACTCATTTGCGCGATAATGAGATGATGATACAAAAAGGTTCTCTGATTTATACTGTTGCGCCAATGAGTAGTGATTGTCATGCAAATGAGATGTTGGTTCAGAAAAACATGACTAAAGGGTATGTCTTTTGGAGGCAAATCTTGGATGCCTATATATAGAGTACAAAAATGATTTATCTTAGATAACAATTTCTCACATAAAAGTTCTTAACCAAAGATTCAATAAGTGTTGTGTTGCATCTCTAAGTTTTGTTGTATCATTGACTGTGTTTGTCATGTAATCATTACAACATATAACGGGGCAAATATTACTCTAAAAAAGTATTATACACACCTTAAAACTAGATTTCCACTATTTTCCCCAACAAGTAGAAGTCATCTTAATGCTCTAAAATCCACTTCAAACATGGACTGAACAATTTCACAATGTTTTGAATCTAACTTATGTATCATTTTAATAAGCGAACAACATAACCATTGGAACATACTACAACCTATGTGGTGAGACGAATTAGGACTAACAAGATTATACTTATTCGCTTATAAGATTATATAAATACCAGTAAAAGTATGTGACTACTAAATTTCTGGCAAAAATTCCAAATGTGATTATCATTTCGGTGCACATCTATTCAGAGTGATGTCAGTCACTCCGATGGACTTTCATTCCGGATTGGTGTCAACCAATTTGATGTACTTTTATTCCGAAGTGATGTTAGTCTCTCCGGTGTACTTTTATTCTGAAGTGATGTCAGTAACTCCGGTGTACATCTATTATGGAGTGACGTCAGTCATTACTGGGTATTTCCAACCGGAGTGATCATCACTCCGATGTACTTCCATTCCCGAGTGATGTCAGTCGCTCTGATTGCATTCTAGAGAGATATCAGTCACTCCGAAACTTCCATTGGGGATCATCAATTCGGTGTAAATCATTTCGAGTGCTTTTGGGTCATCAATTCGGTGTAAATCCATTTCGAGTGCTGTCAATCCCTTGAAATCCAAAATTATCATCATTTTGGTGCAATTTTAATCCGAAGTAATCATCACTCAAGTGTACTTTCATTCCCAAGTGATGTAGGTCACTGGTGTGTACTTTTATTTCGAAGTAATGTCAGTCACTTTGGTGTATTTTCGTTCCGAAGTGATTATTATTCCAATTTTTCTCTAGAGTTATCATCGCTCGGGTGTACTTCCAATTCAGAGTGATGTCAGACATCTCGATTTACTTTCATTCAGGAGTTATGTCACTCCGATGTACCTTTATTTTGGAGACATGTTAGTCACTCTAGTTGACTTCTATTACTGAGAGATGTCAGTCGCTCTAGTATACTTCTATTCCGAAGTGATCATCATTCCGGTGTAGATCTATTCTTTCATTCCTCAATGATCATAACTCTAGTGCACTTTCATTCTGGAGTGATCATTATTCATGTGTACTTCTATTCCAGAGTGATGTCTATCACTCCAGTATGTTTTCGTTTCGGAGTGAACATCACTCATGCGTACTTGTTATCCTGAATGATAACCAATACTCGGGTATACTTCTATTATAAGTTCGTTATAAATCGATGTTGATGTTAATTTGTTTTAAATTTTAGGGCTTTAGAGTTTCGATTTTTTTATCTCTCAAAATTAAAAACTTAAATTTTCAATTTTTGTTATAATCAATGTTAAGGAAAAAGAAAACAAATAACATTTTTGGCAAGGTACAAGTCTTCGATATTTTGCAATCTTAATTTAGAATCAATGTTATAGAATATTTTTTTCTTTGCTGGGTATTTTGCAATCTTGTAAGTTCTTTAGAAAGCATGAGAATAGAGAATTTATGGAACTATAAAGGGTACAATTATTTTGCAAGATTATTTATAGTTTTAATTCATTGTAAACAAATTGAAAGGGGTATATCACATTTCACTATAACATCCAAAAAATTCCAAATGTTACTATCATTTCGGTGCACATCCATTCAGAGTGATGGCAGTCACTCCGATGGACTTTCATTCCGGATTGGTGTCAACCACTTTGATGTACTTTTATTCCGAAGTGATGTTAGTCTCTCCGGTGTACTTTTATTCTGAAGTGATGTCAGTAACTCCGGTGTACATCTATTATGGAGTGACTTCAGTCATTACTGGGTATTTCCATTCCATAGTGATCATCACTCCGATGTACTTCCATTCCCGAGTGATGTCAGTCGCTCTGATTGCATTCTAGAGCGATGTCGGTCACTCTGGTGTACTTTCATTCTGGAATGAGACCAGTCATTCTGATAAACTTCCATTATGGGATCATCCATTCGGTGTAAATCCATTTCGAGTGTTGTCAATCACTTTGATGTCCTTGAATTCCAAAATTATCATCACTCTGGTGCACTTTTAATCCGAAGTAATCATCACTCAAGTGTACTTTCATTCCCAAGTGATCTCGGTCACTTGGTGTACTTTTATTTCAAAGTGATGTCAGTCACTTCGGTGTATTTTCATTCCGAAGTGATCATTATTCTGATTTTTCTCTAGAGTTATCATCGCTCGGGTGTACTTCCAATTCAGAGTGATGTCAGACATTTCGATTTACTTTCATTCGGGAGTGATGTCACTTCGATGTACCTTCATTTTGGAGACATGTTAGTCACTCTAGTTGACTTCTTTTACTGAGAGATGTCAGTCACTCTAGTATACTTCTATTCCAAAGTGATCATCCCTCCGGTGTAGATCTATTCTTTCATTCCTGAATGATCATAACTCCAGTGCACTTTCATTCTGGAGTGATCATTATTCATGTGTACTTTTATTCCATAGTGATGTCTATCACTCCAGTATATTTTCGTTTCGAAGTGAACATCACTCATGCGTACTTGTTTTCCTGAATGATAACCAACACTCGGGTATACTTCTATTATAAGTTCGTTATAAATCGATGTTGATGTTAATTTGTTTTAAATTTTAGGGCTTTAGAGTTTCGATTTTTTTAGCTCTCAAAATTAAAAACTTAAATTTTCAATTTTTGTTATAATCAATGTTAAGGAAAAAGAAAACAAATAACATTTTTGGCAAGGTACAAGTCTTCGATATTTTGCAATCTTAATTTAGAATCGATGTTATAGAATCTTTTTTTCCTTGCTCGGTATTTTACAATCTTGTAAGTTCTTTAGAAAGCATGAGAATAGAGAATTTATGGAACTATAAATGGTACCTTTATCAGACACTGTTGAGAACATCAAGTCAACTAAAGTGAGAATAAGAGAAGCGAAATCCATCCATCTCCCTATAACCATGCTTTCTTGTGCTCCTAAACAAAGCCTATTAATTTATTCTTCTGTAGCCTGAGATAAAATGAACACAGAATACTGAGCACTTATTCATGACAAAAAAATCCCAATATAACCACACAGAACATTCCACACAAACCTCATATTAAAAGATAATGCATTTTTCTCCTTGTTCTTGTTTAGTGTTTTATATCAATTCACCAACATACAAAACATATTCAACTGCACCACAGACACACCATCTAGAAAGCAAAACCCAAAGTTTAACCACAACCAATTTTACAGGCTCAAATTTCTCCATCTATGTTCTGGTCATTACTTTTAATTCAAACCAGTGAAAGCTTTATCTTTAAGCTCCATCTTTGACTAATTAAATATTTATATTAAATAATTTAATTAATCCATATGCCATACCAACCATTCACACACTCCAACCCATGTAGAGCTTCATGGAAGCCTTTCTTCTCACTACTTCAGAAAGGCAGGCTCCATATGCAGGGCCAATCCCACGTACCAACTTTAGGTCTACAAATATATCATCTTGACGCACCATTGCCTCTCTAAAAACATGAAACTGCAACTTAAAATTTTTAATGATGTAGGAAACATAGGTTATCTTTTGCATGTAATTGTCGCAAAGACATTCATTTCATTATTCTTATCCAGGCAAAAGCCAAGAAGCTTGGAGATTGAACGGTCACAAACCTGCATCTTGGGCAGGTGATTTTTGTCATGGACATCATACATGAGGACGGAGAGAGGAGGACAATTGGCAGGAAAGACATTCATCCATGAATTTTTTTTTATTGTACTGGCATCTTTGCTGCATAAAGGCGTGTTGTTAGCAATATTTGTAAAATTCTTCTACAGCACAATAGACACTCTATCTACACACAAACTGAAGTATCAATTATAAAAAAATAGCGGTATTCAGAATATTTTAAGAAAATAATCTCCATTTACTCACGCCTCAGATCCACTTTAAGATGATATTGAGAATTTAATGACCTTGTCAACATCACATATCATTAAAAAAATGAATGGCAACAACAAAAAATGGTATAAAGGGCAGTGAGTAACATGTAAAGAAAGTAGTATACTACAAACCAGGTTCCCAATATCAATCATGAGATAAGTTGTAAGCCCAATACTTCACAATATTGTGATACACAACACCGAGCATGTACAAAGTATTAATCTATTGATCATAAAGTAATTTGAAACAAAAGCAGAAATTGATATGGCCAGAAAGCCAAAGTAAACTTACAACACAAACATTTTAAATGACAGAATAAAACTAGAGAAAGCAAATAATAACCAACCTCAATGACTGCATTTTGCTCTTTTGTTCATTGATGAATCGCTGATGCTCCTTGATCATCGCCTTTAAGTTCTTTATAGGCAACACATCACTGGTATTGAGCAACTCATCAACTTTTTTCTTAATATCATCAAACATATGCTTAAATTGTGAAACTTTGTTCTCAAACTGCGGGTGAGAACTGCTACAAGTCCCTGCCAACTTTCGCAAGTTATCAGAGCCCAAGCAGCCATGCGAATGCGCAGGTTATTTTGGATCACAGTCCAATTATATCATCAGTTTATAGAATCCTTTTTTCCTTGCTGGGTATTTTGCAGTCTTATAAGTTTTTTAGAAAGCATGAGAATAGAGAATTTATAGAACTATAAATGGTACATTTATCAGACACTGTTGAGAACATCAAGTCAGCTGAAGTGAGAATAAGATAAGCGAAATCCATCCATCTACCCATAACCATGCTTTCTTGTGCTCCCAAACAAAACCTTAGATAAAATGAACACAGAATACTGAGCACATATTCATGACAACAAAATCCCAATATGACCACACAGAACATTCCACACATACCTCCTACTAAAAGATAATGCATTTTTCTCTCTGTTCTTGTTTAGTGTTTTATATCAATTCACCAACATACAAAGCAGATTCAATTGCACCATAGACACACCATCTAAAAGCAAAACCCAAAGTTTAACCACAGCCAATTCTACGGGCTCAAATTTCTCAATCTCTGTTCCGGTCCTTACTTTTAATTCAAACCAATGAAAGCTTTATCTTTAATCACAAACTCTCCCTTTTCATTCCAGATTCATCTCATTTAAAAAAAAAAAAAAAAACCCCTTAAACAAACATTGTATAAATCTACACGAGTAAAAAAAAAATAGCTTTAATCAAATAAATCCATCAACCAACAAAGAATCCAATTCACAATTAGAGATTCAAATACACACACAAAAAAATCTTATAGAAAATGTAAGAATTAAATTTAAACCTAAAAACACACACATGCTTCGTACGGTAACCCGGAAAATGCATAAATGAAAATGACAAAAAAAAAACTAGAATTATTTGCATAGTGTCAAACACAAACATTTAACAGATACCAAGGGAGAAATAAAAACAAAGAATTTCTTTATGTTAAGATTATACGTCTGAAAATGTCTGAAAATAACTTGAGCTTGTTATTTTTTAATGGTATGTGGAGTTGTATCCCGAATGCAAACCATACTACCATCCATTCAAAATAGGCTATGGAATTTATGTCCGGTTTTCCATCCTATATACCAAAGGAAAATATTTAAGATCTCAAGTGCAAGGTCACGAGTTAAATATAATACATGGATAAATCCAAGGTCATTCTCCACAATGATTGAGGTCATTGAAATTTAAAGATGTGCCAAAATTATTAAAAATATTTGGTATATATCAAATGTTACTTGAAGCTGCCAATCAATAATCTTCAAAGCACTTATAGCAAATTAGAGCTTAGATAACTAGAATGTGCATAAAAGAACTGAAAATGACACAAAAATTTAGAATTATTTGCACAGTGTCAACCAAAAATTCTTTACTATAAAACGAAAATCATATCATCAGGAAATTGATTAAAAGTGCAGCCAATGACATAAAAATCTAGAATTATTTGCAGTGTCAAAAATAAATGCTTAACACAAATATTGATATGGATGGTTACCTGTAAAAATGTACTTTTATGTCAATAAGGTAATTCTTTACGGGTCATAACCCTCTATGGAGTCCTTTCAATCTTAAGGCACAATATATATTTCTTACAACGTTTATCAATTATTTGTTCCTCAGTTGGTTATTCAACATTTACCGAAGGTATAATAACTGGATGTGTCCTTCCCGATTCTCTAGTACAAGATAATGTTGTTGAATTTGGATATATTCACAAAAGATGGTTAATTTTATTAATGCAAGATGTTACATGATATGACGTGTTGGTTTAGTTACTACCTTACACTGACGCATCGATGATAGACCTACCTAGTCAGGTCGTGGGGCAGCGCCCCCTGTGGGGGCTCGGGGGAAATCCTCTGAAACAAAAATGAAATCCAAAGGCAAAGTTAAGCGAAATAACTTATTTCGTGTCATCTGGAACGAAAAAGGCATTATGTCTTACACTAGGAAGCCCAGAAATGTTAAAACCCTCTCCAGTTCCTGTATCGGAAAACGTTTCTAATCAAGTAATTTTAAATGGAAAAAGAGGAAACGTATGTGAAACGTGTTGGAAACATGAACTTAAAGGAAAAACGTTTCAGGCAACTGATTTAGTTATATCGATGATGGGGTTCTCGAAGAAGTTGAGATTTGCAATGTCGATTAGTGTGGCGGCAATCTGGAGAGCAGAGGGTGATGGGATACTGAGGGTTATTGGTTTTCTTGAGGCGGCGTGGCTATAGGCGATGGGGTTTTATTGGAGTGGAGGTTGTGCGGCTTGCGAAAGACGCCATTGTTGGTGATGAAGCTTCTGCTCTGCTGAGAAAGAGAATATGATTGAGGTGAAGTTGAGGGAAATGGACGGTGGAGATCTTGTTGTGGAAAACATAGGAATACACCCCTTATAATTTGATAGTATTCGAGCTCGATAGGTGGAGATCGTGTCACCCACAACTTTACATTTTCAATTTTATTGAGATTTTTTTTTAATTTTTTTTTAATACTACAATCCTAAAGTAAATTATATCTCAATTTA
Organism: Zanthoxylum bungeanum; assembly: GCA_019454045.1. Taxonomy (NCBI): domain Eukaryota; kingdom Viridiplantae; phylum Streptophyta; class Magnoliopsida; order Sapindales; family Rutaceae; genus Zanthoxylum; species Zanthoxylum bungeanum. Next base: position 10,316 of record SKCR01047534.1, read on the forward strand.
TGAATTGATAATATATACAGCTTATGAATAATTAATAGAAAAATTAGCTTTCTTTGAATTTTTTTAAATTAATTATAAAATTTTAATGTTCATATATATTTTTATTATAATTTTTAAAATATTTATATTATTAAATTTATAAAATTATAATTTTGTTTAACGTTTCTCCGGAGTTTTGTGTCCTAATTTTTTAGAAAATCATGTTTCCCGTTTCTGTTTCGTGTCATTTCTTGTTTCCCGTTTCCGTTTCCGTGCAATCTATGTCTTACATTGTTGCGACAATGGGTAATTATTAGCGTGACAATGAGAGACAGATACATAAAGATGCATTCTGACTAACATTATCCCGATAATAATACTCATTGGTGTGATAATGAGATGATGATACTAAAAGGTTCTCTGATTTATAATGTTGCGCTAATGAGTAGTGATTGTCATGCCAATGAGATATTGGTTCAGAAAAACACGACTAAATGGTATGTCTTTTGGAGGCAAATCTTGGATGCTTATGTCTTTGAATTCCATTATGATAAACTTCCATTATGGGGATCATCCATTCGGTGTAAATCCATTTCGAGTATTGTCAATCACTTTGAAGTCATTGAATTCCAAAATTATCATCACTCTGGTGCACTTTTAATCCGAAGTAACCATCAATCAAATGTACTTTCATTCCCAAGTGATCTCGGTCACTTGGTGTACTTTTATTTCGAAGTGATGTCAGTCACTTCGGTGTATTTTCATTCCGAATTGATCATTATTCCGATTTTTCTCTAGAGTTATCATCGCTCGGGTGTACTTCCAATTCAGAGTCATGTCAGACATCTCGATTTACTTTCATTCAGGAGTGATGTCACTCCGATATACCTTTATTTTGGAGCCATGTTAGTCACTCTAGTTGACTTCTATTACTGAGAGATGTCAGTCACTCTAGTATACTTCTATTCCGAAGTGATCATCCTTCCGGTGTAGATCTATTCTTTCATTCCTGAATGATCATAACTCTAGTGCACTTTCATTCTGGAGTGATCATTATTCATGTGTACTTATATTCCAAAGTGATGTCTATCACTCCAGTATGTTTTCGTTTCGGAGTGAACATCACTCATGCGTATTGTTTTCCTGAATGATAACTAACACTCTCGGGTATACTTCTATTATAAGTTCGTTATAAATCGATGTTGATGTTAATTTGTTTTAAATTTTATGGCTTTAGAGTTTCGATTTTTTTAGCTCTCAAAATTTAAAACTTAATTTTCAATTTTTATTATAATCAATGTTAAGGAAAAAGAAAACAAATAACATTTTTGGCAAGTACAAGTCTTCGATATTTTGCAATCTTAATTTAGAATCAATGTTATAGAATCTTTTTTTCCTTGCTGGGTATTTTTCAATCTTGTAAGTTCTTTAGAAAGCATGAGAATAGAGAATTTATGGAACTATAAATGGTACATTTATTAGACACTGTTGAGAACATCAAGTCAACTGAAGTGAGAATAAGAGAAGCGAAATACATCCATCTCCCCATAACCATGCTTTCTTGTGCTCCTAAACAAAGCATATTAATTTATTCTTCTGTAGCCTGAGATAAAATGAACACAGAATACTGAGCACTTATTCATGACAAAAAAATCCCAATATAACCACACAGAACATTCCACGCAAACCTCATATTAAAAGATATTGCATTTTTCTCTTTGTTCTTGTTTAGTGTTTTATATCAATTCACCAACATACAAAACATATTCAACTGCACCATAGACATACCATCTAGAAAGCAAACCCAAAGTTTAACCACAGCCAATTTTACAGGCAAATTTCTCCATCTATGTTCTGGTCCTTACTTTTTTTAATCAAACCAGTGAAAGCTTTATCTTTAAGCTCCATCTTTGACTAATTAAATATTTATATTAAATAATTTAATTAATCCATATGCCATACCAACCATTCACACACTCCAACCCATCCAAGCCCAAACCCACTTGCTTTTTCCAATTTAATATAAGTGTTTGGAAAACACTTATAAACCTTTCATGTGCCATATACATTTTAGATGTGGGACTAATCCCACTATTTCTATACAAACTCTTACACTCCTCAGTATTCTTTAATATACTATCCAGCTTACTGTCATCCAGAGATTCATTCTCCATTTCAGGATACAAGGAACAAATTTGAGCAATAGCATAAGCAAGTTCAGCTTTCAGTTTTGCATTTTGAACTTCCATATTGCTAGTTCCTGCAATCTCTACTAATTCACATCCCTCAATGAGCACTTCCGGGCCAGAGCGTCCAACGCAATCTTTCCATCTTCAGCTGAATGAGAACTTGTTATTGGAGATGGAAAAAAGAACCCCTCACATTTACAGGCTTCCCACCGTTACGAAGACTTGCTAAATACTAGAAAACATAACCTTCCAGGTATGAAATATCAATGTCAAGAAAATTAGTATCAAAAGAGCTATATTAACATTATGAAGATTTGGAGTATCATATAATTAATCCCATGGATGCTAATATGTCCCTAGGTATGCATGCACTATTTGCTTTCAGAAACTCTTCTCTTCTCCTGACCTCAACCCCTTTCTTTGTTGCAAGCCTTTCAGCAAACTGTCCAGCCATGCCCATGTAGAGCTTCATGAAAGCCTTTCTTCTCACTACTTCAGAAAGGCAGGCTCCATATGCAGGGCCAATCTCACGTACCAACTTTAGGTCTACAAATATATCATCTTGACGCACCATTGCCTCTATAAGAACATGAAACTGCAACTTAGAATTTTTAATGATGTAGGAAACATAGGTTATCTTTTGCATGTAATTGTGCACAAAGACACTCATTTCATTATTCTTATCCAGGCAAAAGCCAAGAAGCTTGGAGATTGAACGGTCACAAACCTGCATCTTGGGCAGGTGATTTTTGTCATGGACATCATACATGAGGACGGAGAGAGGGGACAATTGGCAGGAAAGACATTCATCCATGAGTTTTTTTTTTACTGTACTGACATCTTTGCTGCATAAAGGCGTGTTGTTAGCAATATTTATAAAATTCTTCTACATCACAATAGACACTTTATCTACACACAAACTGAAGTATCAATTATAAAAAAATAGTGGTATTCAGAATATTTTAAGAAAATAATCTCTATTTACGCAAGCCTCAGATCCACTTTAAGATGATATTGAGAATTTAATGACCTTGTCAACATCACATATCATTAAAAACTGAATGGCAACAACAAAAAATGGTATAAAGGGCAGTGAGTAACATGTAAAGAAAGTAGTATACTACAAACCAGGTTCCCAATATCAATCATGAGATAAGTTGTAAGCCCAATACTTCACAATGTTGTGATACACAGCACCGAGCATGTACAAAGTATTAATCTATTGATCATAAAGTAATTTGAAACAAAATCATAAATTGATATGGCCAGAAAGCCAAAGTAAACTTAGAACAAAACATTTTAAATGACACAATAAAACTAGAGAAAGCAAATAATAACCAACCTCAATGACTGCATTATGCTCTTTTGTTCATTGATGAATCGCTGATGCTCCTTGATCATCGCCTCTAAGTTCTTTATAGGCAACACAGCCCTGATATTGAGCAATTCCTCAACTTTTTGCTTAATATCATCAAACATCTGCTTAAATTGTGAAACTTTGTTCTCAAACTGCGGGTGAGAACTGCTATAAGTCCATGCCGACTTTCGCAAGTTATCAGAGCCCACGCAGCCACGCGAATGCGCAGGTTATTTTGGATCACAGTCCAATTATATCATCATTTTATAAAATCCTTTTTTCCTTGCAGGGTATTTTCCAGTCTTGTAAGTTCTTTAAAAAGCATGAGAATAGACAATTTATGGAACTATAAATGGTACCTTTATCAGACACTGTTGATAACATCAAGTCAGCTGAAGTGAGAATAAGAGAAGCGAAATCATCCATCTCCCCATAACCATGCTTTCTTGTGCTCCCAAACAAAGCCTATTAACTTATTCTTCTGCAGCCTGAGATAAAATGAACACAGAATACTGAGCACATATTCATGACAACAAAATCTCAATATGACCACACAGAACATTCCACACACAAACTCATACTAAAAGATAATGCATTTTTCTCTCATTGTTCTTGTTTAGTGTTTTATATCATTCACCAACATACAAACAGATTCAACTGCACCACAGACACACCATCTAAAGCAAAACCCAAAGTTTAACCACAGCCAATTCTATAGGCTCAAATTTCTCCATCTTTGTTCCGGTCCTTACTTTTAATTCAAACCAGTGAAAGCTTTATCTTTATTACAAACCTCCATTTTCATTCCAGATTCATCTCACTTAAAAAAAAAAACAAGCAAACTTGAACAAGCATTGTATAAATCTACACGAGTAAAAAAAAAGCTCTAAATCCATCAACCAACAAAGAGTCCAATTCCCAATTAGAGATTCAAATACACACACACACAATCTTCTAGAGAATGTAAGAATTAAATTTAAACCTAAAAACACACATATTCTTCGTATGGTAACCCGGAAAATGCATAAATGAAACAAAAATGACAAAAAAAAAATCTCGAATTATTTAGATAGTGTTAAACACAAACACTTAACAGATACCAATGGGGAAATTAAAAACAAAGAATTTATTTATGTTAAGATTATACGTTTGAAAATAACTTGTGCTTGTTATTTTCGAATGGTATGGTGGAGTTGTATCCCGAGTGCAAACCATACTACCATCCATTCAGAATAGACTATAGAATTTATGTCCGATTTTCCATCCTATATACCAAAGGAAAATATTTAAGATCCCAAGTGCAAGGTCACAAGTTAAATATAATACATGGATAATCCAAGGTCATTCTCCACAAGGATTGAGGTCATTGAAATTTAAAGATGTGCCAAAATTATTAGTATATTTGGATATATCAAATGCTACTTGAAGATGCCAATCAATAATCTTCAAAGCACTTCTAGCAAATTAGAGCTTAGATAACTAGAAAGTGCATAAAAGAACTGAAAAGGACACAAAAATTTAGAATTATTTGCACAGTGTCAACCTAAAATTCTTTACTATAAAACGAAAATCATATCATCAAGAAATTGATTAAAAGTGCAGCCATTGACATAAAAATCTAGAATTATTTGCAGTGTCAAAAATAAATGCTTAACACAAACATTGATATGGAGGGTTGCCTATGAAAATGTACATTTACGTCAATGAAGGTAATCATTTAAGGGTCATAACAGTCCTTTCAATCTTAAGGCACAATATATATTTCTTACAACGTTTATCAATTATTTGTTCCGCAGTTGGTTATTCAGCATTTACCGAAGGCATAATAACCGGATGTGTCCTTCCCGATTCTCTAACCAGGTGATGTTGTTGAATTTGGATATATTCACAAAATATGGTAAATTTATTAATGTAAGATGTTTATTAGAAAAAAAGTGGGTTTGGTATTTAAGAAAAAAATGCGGGTATCCACTGCGGGTATTTGCATACCCGCAATATTATTTTTTATTAATTAATATTTTTAGGACAATATAAAAAAACTTTCATATAAAAACAACTAAAAAAACCTAAACTAAAACACTAATCCATAGTTCCCACTCCCCACTCAGCCGCAGCCCGCAATGGCACAATCTGCCCACTGAAGATTTTTGCATGACTATTATTGTTTTTTTTTTAATCACACTTGTTAATAAAATATAATATAAATTTGGATAAGTTCACATGATCAGAAACGGGAGAGGAGCAAAATAAGCTAGTGTTTGCTGCAACTTCAGTAGCTTTCCTGCTTCTGCATTACACTTACACCACTTGAGCCTTATAAGCATCACTTTCATTACACTTAGCATAAAAAATATAACCAAAGGTTGGTGATTACTTTTTAGCTTATTGTCAATTGAGTTGGCTAACTTAGATCATTATAATTATGAAGGGAGAACTCGTTTTAATTATGTTTATATGAAAAAATAAACTTATGGTACCGAGTCTTTCATACATTACGTTATCTATGTACTGCATATACATACATTCCATGTTGTATATGTCAAATGAAAAACAAATGTGAAAACTACAGCGAGCAATTAAAAATAAATTATTTAATTAAAAAAATTATAATTATTAGAACACAAAGTAATTCAATATTTTAAAAACCCGCAAAAAATCCGTTGGGTCCAATGCGGGTTTGGTCATTTATTTTTATATGTGGTGCGGGTTTGGTAATGAAAATTAAAACCCGCAAGGGTATGATGCAGATTTGGTAATTTATTTACATATGCGGTGCAGGTTTGGTAATGGCAAAACCCACCATACCCTACCCACTGTCATCCCTAAACTACTACAACCCATGTTGTGAAACGAATTTGGACTAACAATATTATATTTATTCGCTTATAAGATTATATATATATTAGTAAAAGTATGTGACTGTAAATTTCAGGAAAAAAAAAAGATCAATTTGATAATATTTTAACTAAATCTTTTTTTTTGGAAATCAGAAAGATTATTTATGTTTTAATTCATTGTAAACAAATTGAAAGAGGTATATCACATTTCACTATAACATCCCAAAAATTCCAATAGTGATTATCATTTCGGTGTACATCCATTCGGAGTGATGTCAGTCACTCCGATGGACTTTCATTCCAGGCTGGTGTCAACCACTTCGATGTACTTTTATTCTGAAGTGATGTTAGTCTCTCTGGTGTACTTCTATTTTGAAGTGGTGTCGTAACTCCGGTGTACATCTATTCTGGAATGACATCAGTCATTACTGGGTATTTCCATTCTGGATGTACTTCCATTCCCGAGTGATGTCAGTCGCTCTAGTGTGATTTCATTCTAGAGTGATGTCAGTCACTCTGCTGCACTTTCATTCTGGAGTGAGACCAGTCACTCTCTGATAAACTTCCATGATGGCGATCATCCATTCGGTGTAAATCCATTTCGAGTGCTGTCAATCACTTTGATGTCATTCAATTCCAAAATTATCATCACTCTGGTGCATTTTTAATCCGAAGTAATCATCACTCAATTGTACTTTCATTCCGAAGTGATGTCAGTCACTTGATGTACTTTTATTCCGAAGTGATGTCAGTCACTTCGGTGTATTTTCATTCCGAAGTGATCATTATTATGATTTTTCTCTAGAGTGATCATCACTCGGGTGTACTTCCATTTCGGAGTGATGTCAGACATTCCGATTTACTTTCATTCCAAAGTGAGGTCACTCCGGTGTACCTTTATTCTGGAGACATGTTAGTCATTCTGGTTTACTTCTATTAGTGAGTGATTACAGTCACTCTAGTATACTTTTATTCCGAAGTGATCATCCCTCCGGTGTATATCATCACTCCGTTGTACTTTCATTCCCGAATGATCATTACTCCAGTGCACTTTCATTATGGAGTGATCATTATTCATGTGTACTTCTATTCCAGAGTGATGTCAGTCACTCTAGTATGCTTTCATTTCGGAGTGAACATCACTCATGCGTACTTGCTTTCCCGAGTGAAAACCGACATTCTGGTATACTTCTATTATAAGTTCGTCATAAATCGATGTTGATGTTAATTTTGTTTAGATTTTAGGGCTTTAGAGTTTCGATTTTTTTTGGCTCCAAAAATTGAAAACTTAAATTATATATTTTAGTTATAATCAATGTTAAGGAAAAAGAAACCAAATAATTTTTTTGGCTTAATGGAAATTATCTAAACGTAAATGTATTGAAGGTACAAGTCTTGGTTCAAGAGTCAAGTGTGCTATTGGGTTCAAGAGTCAAGTGTACTATATTTCGTATAATTTTGGTTGATGGTGCCCTCTAAATGGGCTCATGATTCTGACAAGCAACGCACCATTTGGCATACGATATGCACGACTCTCCCATTTTCGGCCAGTAATATCCGCTCCGTATGATCAGCCACCTCATCTTTATTCCGGCCTGGTGAACACCACAAACACCTTCGTGTATTTCGGCCATAATAGTTCTGGATTTCGATGGCCCTACACATTTCAACAACAGGCCGTCTTGGCGTTTTTTATATAACACATCTCCTGACACCACGTAGTTCAAAGCTTTGAGTTTCAGCCTTGGTCTTTCCCATTTTCGGATTGTTTTAGGAATTTTTTGATCTCTTTTCTCCAATCGTCCTCATCTCGGACCTCGATGGTCATGACGTCCATTGCTCCCTTTCATCTCATCAGGTCTGGCTTGACTTCTTCGCTCCTATATATGCCATATATGCTTTTCTGTTTATATCATGAGGCTGTTTGGGCCAAGTTATTGGCCACTTCGTTCTTCGTCCTTGGAACGTGTTCTAGCTCCGCGAAGTCAGATTGATCTAGCAACTCTTTGGCTACATCTGATAGTGCCATGACTGATGGACTCTAGCATTTAAAGGCTCCCGTTACCTGTTGGATTACTAGTTGCGAATCTCCTCTAATGGACACATATGTTACTCCTATATTGAGGAGTATTTCCAACCCAAATATTAAGGCCTCGTATTCGGCCTGGTTGTTGGTGCAATATTCATCCAACCTAATCACAAAACGAAATGATTCTCCCAATAGACTGACTCAGACTATTCCTATTCCTGCTCCTTTCGTCGTGCTAGATCCATCAAAATACGTCGTCCATGGTTTCAAACTGCATTCATCTAATTCCATTTCCATTTCTCTAATGGTACCCAAACATTGGTGATCAGCTAAGAAATCTGCCAAGGCTTGATTTTTTACAGCCTTTTGAGGTTCATGTCGTATATCGAATTCTGATAATGATAATGACCAGAAACCAACTCTTTGATGTAAAATAAGATGAGAGAACATGTACTTTATTAAATTAAGGTAGGCTCATAATTTAGTACATGTAAAATATAAAGCCAAACATAATTTCTCCATTAGAGAATAATTACATTCATATTTCAGTAATTGTCTGCCGATGTAATAAATGGCTCTTTCGATGTCCATGTCATCGTCTTGCGTGATCATCCCAGCTATGGACTGCTCTTCGGTTGATATGTATAAATTCATTGGCCGTCCTGGCACAGGGGGTACCATCACTGGCAACTGTGACAAATAATTCTTCAGGCTCTCGAAAGTCTTTTGATGTTCTTCGGTCCAGACGAACTCGTCATTATCCTTTAGCCTCAACAAAGACGAGAACACTTTAGTTTTTCCTGCACAGTTAGAGATAAATATTCTTAAGAAATTAATTTGCCCTAAAAATCTTTGCAACTATTTCTTATTTCGGGGTGATTTGGCTTCAGTGATTGCCCGAGATTTATTGGTATCAACCTCAATCCCCCGCTGGTGTACTAGAAAACCCAAGAAATTTCCTGCACATACCCCGAAAGCACACTTGGTTGGGTTTAACTTCAATATAAATTTCCTCATTCGCACGAAAGCCATTGCTAAATGGCTAAAATGTTCATCTATGGTTACAGACTTAGCCACTATATCGTCCACATAAACCTCTACAAACTTGCTGATCATGTCATGGAAAATTAGATTCATGGCTCGCTGGTATGTGGCCCCAGTGTTTTTTTAGACCGAATGGTATCACCACTCATTTATAACATCCTAAAGAACCTAAGCACCTAAAGGCTGTTTTATGTATATCGCTTTCGGTGATGTAGATCTGATTATAATCCGCATACTCATCCATAAAAGAGTACACATGATACCATGCTGTGGAGTCTACTATGGAATCTACCTTCGGCATGGGATATTGATCTTTTGGTCTGGCCAGGTTTAAATTCCTAAAGTCTATGTATATTCTTAGCTTTCCATTCTTTTTCATTACAGATACGATATTTGACAACCATTCTATGTATCTGGTCGTCCTAATGAATTTCGCCTCCAAAAGGCGTTCGACCTCTTTCTTAATGTCAGGCATGACATTGGGTGCAAACCTACGGGGAGGTTGTGTATACGGTCTATGGTTTGACATAATTGGCAACCTATGTTCCACTAACGTTATATCTAAACCAGACATTTCATTATAGTCCAAGCAAAACAATCTTTATATTTTTGTAACAAATGGATCAATTTTTCGCGTACCTGGGCCTCTAGTTCATTGCTGATGTAGGTGATACGTCTCTCGTCCTCACTTCCCAGGTTTACCTCGTCCAATACATTTTGTACCCTTGTGACGCTCGCCTTATGCCGCCCGTTCAAAGCGTATTCTTCTTCCTCAAGTTGTTGTTCGCTCTTGTGACTTCCTTCCATCAAACAATCTACCCCGCATGTCTCTCTCATTCTGTCTTCATCTGGTGCACTAAAAATTTATCCCTTAAGGCCGAAATTACGGCACGAGCTTCAGCTTCATTTTCTCATTCCATTATATAGCTATTAAGTTGGCCTTGGTAGCCGTGAGTGCGGCTTGTTCATTTGAACTGTTGTGCGTCGGCTCTCCGAAGACCATTGTGGTTGGCCTTGTTTGCGCGAATAAATCGTTTACCAGACCTATGGGGTATGGCTCGTCATTTTGAGTCACAATGGCCGAATTTTTCCCTTCATTCAGAACTCTGGTCGGCCCGTAATTTCCTTCGTACATGAAGTATTCGGCCGAATTTGTCTCTACAACGAAAGACTTGTTGTCGGCATATACTATTTCCACTTCGTCTCTCTGGTTTCAGAAAACTAGGCATTAATGAAGAGATGAAGGAATACATCGGCTACCGTGTATCCAATCTCATCCTAAGAGCATGTTATATGTGGTTGGCCCGTCTATAACGAAGAACACTATTATCTTCGTAGTACTCCATACTTGCAGGTCTAGTGGGACGACCCCATTTGCCGTCGTCGCCCCTCCATTGAAACTTGTTAGCACCACTTCTGTAGGGATGAAGTCGTCTTCTGACTTTGCTAAACGCCTTGGCATCCTAACCGGGATTGCATTGATGGCTGCTCCATTGTCAATTAACACTTTGGTGATGGGTATCCCGTTGGCATTTGCTTTCACATACAACAACTACAAGTGCTTTGTCATTTGTGGTGGTGGTTTTGGGAATATCATCTTCCCTAATAGACCTACCTCCATTGTTTGTTCATTCTCGGCATTGGCCCGAGGTAATTCCTCCTCATTGTCCCATCTAGAGGGTGGTAATGTGACTGGCGCATTATGAGAGACATTATTGACACCAGTTTCCGCTTTTCTGCCCTGGCAACGGTCCGTTTTATTTTGGGCGTCCCATATAGGACGAGGTATGGGGATCGTCCCAAGTCTTCTCCTAGTTTTCCGACTGCAGGGTTTCCAGCCTCCTACAATTCTTTGAGAAGCCGATTATGTGACATTCCCCTCCTTCGTGCTTCAGTCCTGATGTCTATTTCTTATTATATCTCAGTCATTTCCTCGTCTGAAGCCTCTCTGTCTGTTATCGAGAGTGCTGCAAATTCTGTCTCATCACCATCATAGACATCTTCGTTATTTCCAGCTCTTTCACTGTTGTCCCCCTTGAATTTCTCGGACAACAAGTAATGATTCGCCACAACTGGTGGCATACTTCCATACTGAATAACGATATGGGGTCTTCGTCGTCTGTCTCGTCCCGTTTACATCTATCAAACTTGGTACGCTCCTCGCAGTTCGTTGTTGTCCATTCTCTGTCGTCACTCTCTTTACTACTTACATTTGGATTCTCCCTTGTATAATCATTACGGCCTGTGGTGACCTTAATTTCACCTTATCGGCGCATCATACGACCATAATTTCTTTGGTGTCGTCTCAGTTGCGTCCTTATCATTTCGTCTACAGAATGGTAGTTCCTTTCCGGATGTTGTTCCCAATATGGCCTCATGTACGAATGTCATATGTTGGGCCGATGAGTTTTCGGCCTAAACATCCTTACGTTTTGGACGAAGTTTGAATTATCACTGTATAACCTTGGTGCAAAGGTCCTCGGTTGCCATGCTACCAGATTTCTCTTTACAGGCCGTTCACATGTATCTTCCAACTCCCTCATCCACTCTATATTGTTCTTGCACCGTGCACACGGATTTCGCCGATCCTTCCGTTCTTAGGGTGTTGCAATCCTTTCTAGAGCGCTTGGACGATGACAGTCTTGTTCTTCATCTAGGACCAACTTGAACTTTGGCATTTTGGTAAGATACGAGTTGATCATGTTTAATTCAATCGGCTTTGGAAAAAGGGTTGTCGTCCACCGCCATCTTTTGTTCGAACGTTATTCATCCAGATTCTATAGCGTCCTGCAAAACATTTCGAAAAACAAGACAATTATTAGTTGAATAGGACCATGCATTATGCCATTTATAATATTTTTTACCACTGATTTGCTCGGCGCTTGGCAATGTGTGACGATCACCCAAACTAATTTGCTTGTCTTTATATAATTGATCGAATATGGCATCGACTTTCGTGATATCGAAAAATAAGTTTCTATTCTTTTTATCGTTCTTTTCTTTGGCTTGGGGTCTAGCCCACGCCTTACAAACGTACGGCTTCCCTTTAACCAATTCGGCCAAGCATAAGTCAGCCGATTCGATGTCCATTTCGCCTATTTCATAATCGATGTTCCTATAATAAGTTCATTTGCTGGAATTTTTCATTTGCTCCTCCTCTCTTAATAATCATTCATAACGCACCACAATAGTGGTGAGTTGGGGGATCCCAAAATTCGCGATCTTGAAATTTCTTTTTCAGATCGAAATTGAGACAGCTTTGGGAGATTCTCACAAATTCCTTTTCTGGCAAAGGCACGTAACATCGGCCTCGAGCCACTTTAAACCTTTGTAAGAATGTCTCGGCCCATTCTCCTGGTAACTGTCTTAAGTTTGCCAAATCGGCCAATGCTACTTCAGATTCGGCCTTGTAGAATTGCGCATGAAACACTTGTTCCATTTGTTGCTAATTTTCTACCGAGTTGGGTGGCAGACTGACATACCAGAAGAAAGTTACTCCTGGTAGTGAGCCGTAGAATAACCTCAACTTATGGAAATCAGTTGTTTCTCTACACTGAAGGGTAAATCGTCCTATGTGTTCCTTGGTAGAAACTTCCCCAGACCCTGTAAACAGAGAAAAGTCTGGTACTCTGTAATTCCTAGGCCACAGATGTGCCACATCGATCCAATATGGATATGGCTTCAGATACCTTGGCCGAATTGGCCGTACCCCCAGACCGAATTTATTTTGAAGAATCTCAGTCATCTTTTCTCTTAACATGTCATTGCCACTGAATGCCATTGCTATGGTGGCGGTTGTGGTCCTCTCACAAGTGGGACATAGTCGTGATTCTGACCCTGAGAAGCCTGGAGACCTTGGGGCAACACCACTTCATGTTGTGCCATATTTGGCCCTTGGTGTAGGTTTGGCCCTAGATGTGGGCCATTGCCGCCAGGAATTATTCCCTCCCTGGAAGTCGTAGGGACAACAACCCCTTGGGGAGGAATATTACTCGAACCAGCCTCCTAACTGCTTGGTGCAAGAGGAGGTGTAGTCCACAGTATGGTTGTCCCTCCGTTTACACATTTGGCCATTAACTCATTTAATGAGCTTAGTGTTTGGTCATATTTTCATAATGTGAATTACTAGTCAAAGTAAACTTATCTATGATATGAGCATTTTGAAGCCTAACCTGCTCAACAACATCCCGTGTGAATTCACCGAACAATGCGCGAACCATGTTAGGGCTGAGCTCTCGCATAGGTTCATATTGATTAGCGTCTGCCAGACCCTCGAAATGGCCCACTACGGCTGGAACGTGGGGCTGGTTGGTTTGCTCCAGTCCCCCTTCCTCCGTAATTGAGCCAGTTTGAGTGTTTCTTTTCGGAGGCATTTCCACTTTTACACCAATCCTCCCACTGTGGTCGCCAAAAAACTGTTTGCGTAATTTTCTGCCTGAAGAAACGTGTAAGGTTCAAACCTCATGAGACACAGTCTCAGCAAGGGGTGTTTGATTAAGTGAATAAGCCTCCAAGGGGCACAAGCACACAAATTACAGTCCTAAGGATTATAAAACTACGAAATAAAAAATAAGATGCTCGTTTGAGTCTTCATTTGATCGGGGTTTTCTCATTTGCATGAATGAGTCTTTTATAGTGGGCCTTGCTAACTGCTTGGGCGGTTTTAGTTCGTAACTTATCTATAGCTGCTGGATCGTGTCTCCAACCGTTGAGTTGTGTGTCATAACTGTCTGATTGTGGAGGGAACTTTCTAACTCCTGGAATCGTTGGATCAACTGCAGTATAGTCGTCCTGACCCTTTTTTTCGTCCTAATTGATGTGTTGTCTGGTGACTGTTCTGGTCGCCCTTCCCATTGTCGCCCTGTTTACGAATCGCTTTGTGGCGTGATACTTGCTTGCCCTGATTGTCTTCGTCCTTTACTCATTCGTTCTATGGCGATTTCGCTCTAAGGTGACTTTCTTTTGTCAACAATACTATTTTCTTTACATGTTACTTGCTGCACTTTATACCATTTTTTGTTGTTGCCATTCAGTTTTTAATGATATGTGATGTTGACAAGGTCATTAAATTCTCAATATCATCTTAAAGTGGATCTGAAGCGTGCCTAAATGGAGATTATTTTCTTAAAATATTCTGAATACCACAATTACTTTATAATTGATACTTCAGTTTGTGTTTAGATAGTGTCTATTGTGCTGTAGAAGAATTTTACAAATATTGCTAACAACATGTCTTTATGTAGTAAAGATGTCAGAACAGTAACGAAACTCGTGGATGATTGTTTTTTCTGCCAATGGTGCGTCAAGATGATATATTTGCAGACCTATAATTGGTACATGGGATTGGCCCTAGGGGTGGGCAAAAAAACCGACCGAACCGAACCAAAACGCAAACCGAACCAATCCAGACCGAATTTACCGTTTTTTTCTTACGGTTCGGATTGGCCCACCCCAAACGGTTTACGGTTCTATTCAGGAGCTAATCCGAACCGCACCTATTAAACCTAACCGAACCGTTATAATTAAAAAAATTATATATTTTAATAAAAAAACTATTTATATTTTTCTTTTAATTTTATTCTATGTTTTCTTTTTATTAGTATGTTAATATTTTTATTCTTAAATGTTTTGTTAATATATTTATTTGTTAATACTTTTATTTTTAAATATTTTATTTTATGGTAGCATCATTATTCTTAAAAGTAAAATGTTGGATTTGTCTCTTAATTAGAATGATGATACCTTCATTATTCAAGGTAATTTTTAAAAAATACAAGAATTAATTGTGCCTCATTTTTCAATCATTAATGAAGTAAATGTGTTCCCTGGAGTCACGGCTTGCACCATAGCACTTCATATTATTTGTTGGATAGACTAATTTTTTTTTGTCTTCACTTAAGTGGATGAAAATTTATTTTAAATATAATAATCTGTAAACCGAACCAAACCAATCCGTAAACCACTGGTTTAAAAACTTTCAATTCGAACCAAACCGTTATTTAATGGTTTGGTTTGAGAGGTAAAAAATTCGAACCGTAAAATATGGTTTGGTTCGGTTTTTAGCAAAAACCGAACCAAACCGAACTGCGCCCACCCCTAATTGGCCCTGCATATAGACTGGGGTGAGCACAGGTTCCGGTTCTATCCGGAACCGATTGGAATCGGATCGGTTATCCGGGTTTGGAATCAGAACCGATTGTAATGGGTCCGGTTTCGGTTCCAAATAGAAGGAATCGATTTTTAAC
The DNA here is from genome assembly GCA_019454045.1 of Zanthoxylum bungeanum. Lineage (NCBI taxonomy): Eukaryota > Viridiplantae > Streptophyta > Magnoliopsida > Sapindales > Rutaceae > Zanthoxylum > Zanthoxylum bungeanum. The sequence goes on from SKCR01047534.1 coordinate 25,996, forward strand.
TGGTCCGATTCTGGTTTCAAGATAACCGGAATCGGAACCGAACCATAGAACCGAAACCGAAATCGAATTTAGAACCGGTTAGATAACCGAACGTAGAACCGAATTTAGACTCGATTTGATACCCATATCTTTGTCAAAACGTCGTCATTTTTGAAAGGGATAAAACTTAAAAGCAGCAACCCTTTCGCACATTTGACTTCTCAGACTTGACAGATTCTCTTCTCATTTCTCTACTTCTCTCGCCACTCCCACTAAGCATAGCAAGCATCGTCGTTTCCTTTTCTCTATCGCCAGTCGCCATCGCCAATCTTGTGGGTTCAGCCATTCTCTACGCAAAACCTTCCTCATTTTTCTCCATAAAACCATCACCATCTCAACGTACAACACTCCTCTCTACTCTCCACTTCACTCCAGCTCCACGTTTCCATCAACGGCGCCGTTTTACATGTAACACCTTGGTTGCTGCATCTATCAAGGTGAATTTCTCCTTTGTTTTTTTTTTTGGTTGATTCTTGTCTGCCCACCACTTGTTTGATGGTCATGCTTCTGTTTATTGACATTTATTTGTTTTCATATTATGAATTTGGGGTTTTGTTTTAGGAGAATTTAGGTCGTGTTAGGAAGACTGTGGGTGATTTTACCAGTTTGAATTACTGGGTTGTGAGGGACTATTATCGTCTTGTAGAAGCTGTTAATGCGCTTGAGCCACAAATTAAGAGTCTCTCGGATGAGCGGGTTTGAAGTTTTACAATGGTTTTCAATTTCTAATAGTATTTTTATTCGAGTTAGGTGAATAATGTGTTTTTTGTTCTACGTAGGTGACTGCAAAAACTACTGAGTTTAAGCAAAGGTTGAGATAAGGGGGAACGCTAACAGATATTCAGGCTGGTTAGTACTCGTAAATTTTATTGTTTCAGTTTCAGTTTAAATGTTTTTGTATTCTAGTTGAGTTATATGATTGCTAAGTTATCACGTGTGATAAATAATTATATTTTTTAAAGTTTGACAATGTTATATAAATAGAGTAATTCGGAACCGGAACCGGACCGGAACCGAATTGGAATCGAATAATAGGGTACCGTATTTAATTAGGTAGGTTCTGGTTTCACTTAGTTAGGAACCGATGCATGGAACCGGAACCGAAACCGATTTTGCTCACCCCTAATATAGAGCCAGCCTTTCTGAAGTAGTGAGAAGAAAGACTTTCATGAAGCTCTACATAGGCATGGCTGGACAGTTGGTTGGAAGGCTTGCAACAAAGAGAGAGGTTGAGGTCAGGAGAAGAGAAGAGTTTCTGAAAGCAAATATTGCATGCATAGGGACATATTAGCATCCATGGGATTATATGATACTCGTAATCAATGTGATGTTAATATAGTTCATTTTGATACTAATTTGGTTGACATTGACATTTCACACATGGAAGGTTATGCTTCCGAGTATTTAGCAGGTCTTCGTAAGGGTGAGAAGCCTGTAAATGTGAGCTAATATGAGGATGAGGGACGTGTATTTCTAGTGTGGGGATAAGGTATTTTTGAAACTACAACCTTACAGGTTCAGATCGTTGGCAAAAAGACCAAATCAAAAACCCAACCCATGCTACTATTGGCCATATCCCATCCTAAAGAAAATTGGAGAAGTTGCCTACAAACTGCAGCTACCTGAAAGAGCGACCATACACCAGGTTTTTCATGTTTCGCAACTGAAAGCATCAATTTTGTAACACCCCGGTAATTTTGCCATAAATTCCGACGACCATTTCGATGTGCGTGATGTGATATGTTATATAAATCATGAAAGGGTGTAATATGTGATATAAATCACGAACGGTTGTAAATATGCTCGTGAAATTATTTTCTGGAAATTTGATAAATCTTTTGCATTTCCGGTACAAAATTATTTTTCCGTTCCATACCGGACAGCCCTTAGTATTTTAGCCATAACGTTTTCATACGATATCCAATTTCAATGAATTTTATATAGTCGGAAAACTAAGATCGAAACCTACAACTTTTATGTTGAGTATTTTCCCAAATTTGGACAAGAATCAAGTCAAAATTCACGTTTTTACTGCTGTTATTGTAACAGTTCTGGATTTATCTAGTAATTTCTCCATGTGACAAAAAAAGATTATTTAATTCATTTCTTATTTATAAGTAGCCCCACGGTTTTTTTTAATCTAAGCCTCTATTCATCTGTCTTCTCCACTTCTCATTTACTTTTTGAGATCAACCTAAGCAATAAAATTTTTGTTCTTTTCTCACGCACTACGGAAGGAAAAATCAAGCTCCATCAAGCCAAGCCCGTTGGTAAGTAAACTCTTCTCACCATTCCTTTCATTATTTTCAAACTATTTGTTAGGATCGATTTATAAAAGTAAGACCCAAACAACAGTTGCACACTGATAAAGATAGATGAACACAAATATGTTGAATAGTTCTAATTCATATAGCAAAACCAGGGATCAACAACCTTTACAAACAAGGGAAATCCCCAGGCAACATTGCCATAGAAGGATACATTTCTCCCCTAATAGCTAAATACTATTCTATCCAAAAGACGCCCCTACCATAATAACCGTCCCAATTATATATACAAATTCACACCTCTCATGCTTTCATCATTACTCCTAACAAACTAGACACGTCAGCACCCTTCACCCACTGCTGATGTTGTGCCCTGCTTTCTGCCTTTCCTCACGTACACATTATGGATTGGAGTCTTCCCTTGCCTTTGGGATAGATCTTTCAGAATCTGTATCCCTTCCTCAATGGGCCCATCCTTGAGTCTGATTCTCTCTCTAACATTGCCGCCCTCCGCAAAGTGGGACTTGTCCTTAAGTCCAAACTCTGGAAATTGTGTCTGGATCACTTCACAGTCCTCCCAGGTAGCTTCCTCCAAGGGTTTGTACCTCCATTTGATCAGTTGTTGCTGTACTGGTCGACCCTTCTCTCGTATATTCCTTCGAGACAAAACTGACTCGGGTTCATCGACATTTCGACAAGATTCTTCCAGTTCATTGGGTATTTCAGATGGGACTAGATCAGTTCCTAAGGCTCTCTTGAGCTGAGACGCATGGATTACCAGGTGGATTCGTGAGCCTTGAGGCAGACTCAACTTGTACGCCACTGATCCAATTCTTTGCAGAATTTTGAACGGCCCGTAGAACTTGGCTGCCAATTTCATGTTACCCCTCCTTGCAACGGTGCTTTGCCGGCAGGGGCGTAGTCGCACATACACCCAATCTCCAACATCATAAGAGACGTCCTTCCTATGACTGTCGGCATCATTTTTCATTCGATCCTGGGCCCTTCGCAAGTTAAATTTCAATTGACGGAGCATCTCATCCCTTTCCATTAACTCTTGCTCAACCACCTCAACCAAGGTTTCCCCTTTTACATATTTGCTGAGCATCGGTGGGGGCCTCCCATAAACAATCTGGTATGGTGACATGCCGACAGACACATGATAATTGGTATTGTACCAATATTCTGCCCAGTGGAGCCATTTCGACCAGTGATTTGGTTGCTCAGACGTAAAACATCTGAGGTATGTTTCCAGGCAACGGTTGAGAACTTCCGTTTGCCCATCCGTTTGGGGATGGTATGCCGAGCTCATCTTGAGTTGAGTGCCTTGCAACTTGAACAATTCTGTCCAAAAATGACTTAGAAAGATTGAGTCCCGATCACTCACTATAGACTTAGGTATGCCATGCAATCTGACCACTTCTTTCGTAAATAACTCTGCCACTTTCTTTGCTGTAAAAGGATGCTTCAAAAGCAAGAAATGCCCATACTTCGACAACCGGTCTACTACTACCATGATCACGTCAAAACCCCCCGATTTTGGTAACCCCGTAATGAAGTCCATGGCTATGTCTTCCCCCCCGGTTTATAAATTACCTTAAAGTCATAGCCTATTAATTTGATTATCCAACTTTGCTGGTCCATGCTGTATGATGTCTGTTGTAAGATGTGCTTCAAACTTTTCTGATCTGTATACACCTTGAATCTTCTCCCCAATAGGTACGACCTCCACCGTTGTACCGCCAATACCAGTGCCATGAGCTCCTTTTCATACGCCGACTTTGCTAAGGCTTTTTCCTTCAAAGCCTTGCTGAAATAAGCTAATGGTCTTCGATTTTGCATCAGAACAGCCTCGATTCCTTGCCCTGATGCATCACATTCAACTTCAAATTCCAGCGAGAAGTCCGGAGTAACCAACACTGGGGTCGACGTCAGTCTTTTCTTCAACTCCTCAAAAGCCGTTTGTGCCTCCTCACTCCAAACAAAATTTTCTTTTTTCAGGAGCTCTGTCAATGGCTTAGCGACCTTACCATAATCCTGTACAAACCGACGGTAATAACCTGTCAAACCCAGAAAACCACGTACTGCCCTTACAGAATTCGGTTTTGGCCATTGGACCACACTTCTAATTTTCTCGGGGTCGACTTCCACTCCCTTCTCACTAATTACATGGCCTAGGTATATTAGGGATTTTTGACTAAAGTGGCACTTCTGTTTGTTGGCTACGAAGTGGTTTTGTTCTAGGATTCGAAATACCAGTTGCAGATGTCCCAAATGTTGTTCCCATTCCTTATTATAAACCAGAATATCGTCGAAAAACACAAGTACAAATCGCCTCAAATATGGCCTGAAGGTATTGTTCATTGTAGCTTGAAAGGTAGCCGGCGCGTTAATCAATCCAAACGGCATTACCACAAATTTATAATGCCCTTCGTGCGTCCTAAAGGCCGTCTTTGGTACATCCTCCTCTCTAACCCTGATTTGATGGTACCCAACCCGCAAATCAATCTTTGAAAAGTACCGTGCACCATGGATTTCATCTAATAATTCCTCAATCACCGGTATTGGATATTTGTCCAGAATGGTGATTTCGTTCAAAGCCCTGTAGTCAACACAAAATCTCCAGCTCCAATCTTTCTTTTTCACCAAAATTACTGGACTTGAATAGGGAGAATTACTCGGTTGTATGATCCCTGATAGAAGCATCTCATTGACTAGCCTCTCCATCTCATTTTTTTGGAAGTGAGCATATCGATAAGGCCTCACTCTCACCGGGCCGTGTCCTTCCTAATCACTATTGCGTGGTCGGTCTCCCTCTTCGGTGGTAAGGACTCTGGCTCACTGAAAACCGATGAGAATTTTTCCAGCAGCCCATCCACTTCCTTTCTCTGATTTTCTGTCCTAACATCAGTATTGTCGCTGTTTTCCTGTCATTAGACTAATAATAAAATTTATAATTTTGTTGTTGAGTTTTGCTTTGTGGAGAGGGAAAACAGGGGATGTAAAATAAAATAAAAAACATGTTTTGGTTAAATAGGGAAAACTAGCTGCTTTATACAATCAATTATTTTACCTTTCGTTCTTACCGTTTTGTCCTTATCTTTTCATTTTATTACCATGCATATACTCTCATAGTGCGTTTAAACATTCACAATTGAAATTGATTAAAATCGAAATAAATTGAAATGGGAATAGTAAATCAGAATTAAAATCAGAAATATTTCTTTTATGGTAAAGTTTTTTTTTACAAGAAATACTTTTATTGATTTCTTATTGCTAGACAAAGAAAATGAAGAGAAAAAAAGGATCAAACGTGTGCGAAATATGTCGGTACAAGTGCGTCAGACGTGATCACATGACGCAACATATGCTTGTCCATTCAGATCAGGTATATTTGTGATTAGGTTTGAATATGTATGTTTGACATTAATTTGGTCTGTTAACTATAAAGTTGGTCATACTAATTCTTTGGTCTTGCTGCAGAGGTTATTCGTCTGTCCGGTAGATGGATGTGTACTCGATTTCAAAAGAAAGGATCACCTGGTCCGACATGTGAAGTTGAAACACAACGTGGGTGAACAACCCAATGTGTGTTCGACGTCCTTCGATTCCAACAGCGCGTTGAGGCCAGCTCTTCAAGCAGAGTTTCCAACTGAGGCAGCCGGCCCAAAGACTAGTGAGAGCGATATGAAGAGAACGATTTTAGAGTTGAGGGAAGAAAATGCTCGTTTGCAAAGGGTAAATGTTTTTCACACGTGTGTTCTATTTTTTGCTTAATTATCATGCACTTCTATGAATCTTTCAAGTTTCTAATGACTGTCATCAAATCTTTTTGATTCTATCGGGTGTTTACCTTGGTCATATGCATATGTGGTTACATGAGAATAATTAAGAGTCTAATCTCTGCAATGCTAAACTTCAATCTGACCTAACGGCCAAGTGGCCCATTTGCAGGAGTTAGTTGCTGAGAGAGGAAGTATCGTGAAGATCTTGAAAGATGGTCGAAAGATTTGGATAGCTCGGCAACAAAATCAAAATCATTGGAGGTTTGTTCTTATATGTTTTTATATAGGCATGCTTTTGTGTTAGTTACGTTTATGACTGAAACAGAACTAGCTATTATGTATTATCTCATACAACCTAGGGTTGCCCTGTTTCTTGGGAGCTGTGATCTAACTAATTCTCTTAAATTAAGGGATCACGGATTTCCTATTCTATCATTCTTAGCTGTCAAATAAGATTAGCTATAACGATAAAAATGACAATAAATTGCTTGAACCTCCTAGAATCAAGGAAAATACCCTATCTTTTCTACACTCTCTCCCTAAGCTGGAGCCTGGAGCATATATAATCAAACATGTCCAGCTGGATCACAATTTCTTAAATGTTTGCTCTGGTAATCCCCTTGTCAGCATATATATCAAATTTTTGTATTCGTTATATTTATGACTGAAAACAGAATGAGCTATTGTTTATTATCTCAACCTAGGTATGCTCTGTTTTATAGAGCTGCGATCTAACTAATTCCCTTAAATTAAGGGATTATAGATATCCTATTCTATCATTCTTAGCTTAGCTGTCAAATAAGATCAGTCATAAAGATAAAAACGACAATAAATTATTTAAACTCTCCTAGAATCAAGGATAATAACTTATTTTTTCTACGCCCCCCTCAAGCTAGAGCGCATATATATATATATATATCAATCATGTCCAGCTCGCTTACAGGTTCTCAAATGCTTGCTTTGGTAATCCCTTTGTTAGAATATCAACTGCTTAATCTTTTGTTAGGATATATGTCATGCATATAATTACACCAAGTTATGCTTCTGCACTGCATTCTAGGTACAACTTTCTACTTTTTTTTTTTTTTTTTTTCACTTTTCCAAGTTACCATATTTCCTGAAAATCTTTTATCTTCAGCTGACTGTAGAGACCCATGAGCTGAGGACATACCACAAGAAGAAGGGAAGAAGCCCGATTGTATTGGCCCAGCACTCAGCAAGCGCATCAGAACCAACTGATAAAGCCCTGTGAGGTTAAAGAGTAATGTGTACTCCATTTTGTTAAGCCTTTCCAGGGCCGAGAGTTGAAGTGTCAATATATATATATATATATATATTAATGAATCAGTTTTTTTTTTTTCCTTGAATTGGTTGCTTATTTGATGCAACTTTGAAGGATAATCCATTCTATTGATAGATTCAATGTTACATTCTTTTACTATTGTTACTAGCAATTCCTTGTGAGGCAAGTATGGTGGCCCTGGGCAAGAGTCAAGGAAGGGAGGCAAAAGAATAGTTAGGTGCTCGGATTCAGCCCAATCTGCATATTTTCTCTCTTCATTTTTCCCCTTCTCGGAGAGCCTTTTGAGTTACCTTAGTTTCTTATTGACAGCTTCCAAGTGGGATTCCTGGGGTGAGTGCATATGCTGACTTAAAGCACTAATAGCAAATACAAATATATATGGCCTTGTTTGTGTTAGGTATACTAACTTTCCCAAAAGTCTATGAAACATGTCTTTGTCAATATATTTACCTGCATTCTCCTGTATATTTTCTTTCCAGCTTCAACTGGTGTGTCGCTTGGTTTACATCACTGCATTGTAGTCTCTTTCAAAAGATTGAGAACATAATTTCTCTTTGAAACACATATTCCTTTTTTCACACCTTGCAACTCCATTCCCATGAAATACTTATAGGGCCAAGATCCTTGACTTCAAACTCTGTTTCTAAGATCTTCAACGGCTTTATTTAATCTAGATTATCACCTGTGAGAATGATATCATCAACATATAATATCCAAATTGTCAACTTATTTTGTGATTGATTGATTATAAACATATTATGATGTGAATTTCCTGTCGGTACTCGTGTTTCTTTAAGACTTTGGCAAACCGGTCGATTCTTGGTGACTCTGTTTCTAAGATCTAGTTTTTTTCCTAAGAGCAATGGGTAAATCTAACTGCTCTAAATTACCTTCTATACTGGAAAATTAACTTGTATTTGGAACTAATCACGGTTCTGATTCTTGGTGTGAAGTGTGAGTTCTTCTTATGTTCTAGACTTCGGCCTCCTTGAGTAGACAAGCAATTTTTTTTTATTGATGTATACCTGCAGTTTGTGAATCTCTGTCTCACCATGAGTTCAATTTATCTCCCGTTAATAACAAATAGTATGGGTAATAGAAACAGGTTCTACAGACACTAAAGGACCATTTTTGGTGAGTTATGGCTTAGGTTCATAGGCTTTATATGCAGAAATATTGGTGATTTTAGGCTCAGGTTCATTGGCTTAGGTGCAAAAATATGCCAAAAACAGTCTCGACTCACTCTTTCCCCTTGAAGATGGTTTTTGGGAAGAAATGGTGTTTTTTCAAAGAAGGTGACATCAACACTAACATAGGTTTTTAGTTAGAAGGATCATAACACCCTTACTCCTTTTTTGTGGGTGAATAGCCTAAGAAAACACATTTAATAGCCCGAGGATCAAGTTTTCTCCTATTTTGAGAACACACGAACAAATACTGTACACCCAAAGATTTGAAGAGGAAGACTTGATGAAAATTGGCGTGAGTGAGGAAAACTGCACGAAGTGTTTTGGATGAGTGTGTTAAAAAAAGATCACGAGTTGGCATTCGATTAATAAGAAATGTGGCTGTTAGGATAGCATCCTTCCAAAACTGTTTAGGCATTTTTGTGGTGAACATCAAGGAACTCTATTAAGTGTCTGTTTTTGTGTTCGACAACCCTATTTTGTTGTGGGGTGTCAACACAAGAGCTTTGATGAATAATTCATTTTTCATGTAAATACTCACCAAGAAGAGAATTGAAATATTCCTTGCCATTATCTGTTCTAAGAATCTGAATAGAAGCCTGAATTTTGTTTTAACCATGGAGTGAAAATTTTAAACACAACATGGACATCAGATTTGGCTTTCAATAGATAAACCCAATAAACTCTAGTATGATCATCGTTTTCCCCCAACTGTTGCAGATAATAAACTTGAGGTAATTTAATGCATTTAATGTAAAAAAATGTGGCTTATTTGTTGGTTATTATTTTTTATTATCTGCTTATCCTTTTCTTTGCTTTGGTTTGGTTTGCATTGCATGTGTGATGTTGCTAACCATAACACCCTTTTTTGCTTTTTCTAGATGGCTTATTCATCAGGTATGGAAATGCGGACTAAATTGGAGGAGCTAAAGAGAACTGAATGTAAACTACAAGATCGCCTGGAAGAGGAAAAACATAAACTGATTGAAGGGGAGAATTTACGGAAAAAGATGCATAATACTATTCTGGTACCGTTCTTAAAATCGATAACACTGATTTGTACGAATAAATGTTTATCCATTCATTGAAAATATCATCAGACACTTTCTTATAGTTAGGGAGATAAATTATTGTAATCCTTGGATATGATTACAAAGAAATAAAATACAAGATGAATAAAGTAAATAACAGATGTTTAACAAATTAATTTAAGCACGACAATAAAAGATAGAAAATGTTTGTTGTGATATCATGATCTAAGATATGTGAGTGTATATCTTGATCTGGGAGCTATAACGTCTATATTCTTTTCTACCAGTTCTTTTGCTCACAATCACATTATCTACTTATTTTATGTGTGGCAAAAATCGTGATAATTGTTTTTCTACTGTAGGATCTAAAAGGAAATATTCGAGTGTTTTGCCGAGTACGTCCCTTGGTGCCAGATGATGGGGTTGGAGCAGATGCTTCAGTCATTGCTTATCCCTCATCTTTAGAATTTCAAGGCAGAGGCATTGATCTGATACAAAAGGGTATATGATTTATCTATCAAAGTGCATGGGGGAGTTATTACATTCTAAATTAAATTTATTATCTTATACTTTGGGCAGGACAAAAGCATACCTTTACATTTGACCAAGTTTTCGGTCATGAGGCTTCTCAAGAGGATGTTTTTGTCGAAATATCGGAGTTGGTACAGTGTGCCGTGGATGGCTATAAGGTGATTATTTTGTGTTTATCTCTAAAATTTTAAATAGAAGCTAACATATTTGCATTTGATTAAAAAGACGATCCTAAGTCATCCTAATTTATGTTGAACACAATAATTTTTTAGAACAATAACTTTTTTTTTATTGCATTTTGCTAGTCAAATTTTGCAAAACTCAAAACAAAGTATGGAAATTGAAATTGAAGCTTAATTGCCAGTTGCCATATGAATTAGTTTGACTTAATCTTTATGTGATGTATACTCTTTATGCAGGTCTGCATATTCTCTTATGGTCAGACAGGTTCAGGTAAAACATATACTATGGTGGGTGAATCGGAAGCACTAGAGCAGAAAGGGCTGATTCCACGCTCAATGGAACATATATTCCAAACTAGTCAATCCCTTTTAGCACAAGGTTGGAAATACAAAATGCAGGTACAACTGTCAGCTCTTTTATTTTTTTAGATTAGCAAGTTTTCACAAAAATTTTAACTTAATTTCTAAACATTGTAGGCCTCAATGTTGGAGATACATAATGAAACCATCCATGATCTGTTGCCGACAAGTGTGGAAAAGGTTGTTCAAGGAAAGACATGTGAAATCAAAGAAGATGAAAATGGGAACGTATTTGTCAGCAACCTCAACATTATTGATGTCGGTAATGTATCGGAGGTTTCATCACACTTTTAAGGCAGGCTGCGCAAAGCAGGTAAATGCGTTAATGGGTGTTTTAATTTTCTAGAAATGCATTATTGTCATTAATAATGAAAATACACGGTACTTGTTTTTGTTTTATTATTTCTTAACTGAAAATCATGTGAAATGATTGAATATTTCTTATATTTTGTTTTTACCAGGTCTGTGGGGAAGACTCTAATGAATGAGAAGTCATCAAGAGGCCATTTTGTCTCCACTTTACACATATCTGGAGTAAATGAGGTAGGTTTTTAACACTGCAGTCATTCTTTTATGTATTATTATCTTAAATGTATTTTTCTGATATATGTATTGCTTCGCTAGGCAACTGAGCAACAAGTCCATGGAGTCTTGAACCTCATAGATCTAGCAGGAAGCGGGCGACTGCAAAAACTAGAGCAACTGGTGACTTGTTGAAAGAAACTCAGGTGTCTTTTACTTAAAATTTCTTAGCTTACTCTTTGGAATTATTTTCGTTTGCTATTTTTGATATGTTACCTTGTCTACTCTAATCAGGCTATAAATAAAAGTTTATCATCTTTGGGTGATGTTATCTTTTCCTTGGCAAAGAACAGAAGACATGTTCCATTTAGGAACTCGAAGTTGACTCATCTTCTAAAGGTAAAAAAGTTAAAAATATATTTGTAGACCTTGTGTGTCTTTCCATATTTCTAATTCATAGAATTGATATTACCTCGGCACTTGTAGGGAAGAAAATAGATTAAATTTGAGGGTAGCTCTATTGTTTTGAGAAATCAATAATCCACTGCATTGTAATTGGTAAAATTATCCTTAGTATATGTTTTCCTAAGATATTACATGGTCTAGTGGGTAATTGAACTCGAGAAGTGCTTTCATGATTAAGATATATTGGAAAATTGTAAAAGTAGCAAGTACACAAGTAATTTATCTGTAGTGGAAATGATTGATTGTAACAGATGCCTTCATCACATATAGCTTACACCTGTATATAGAGTGGTGCTTATAAGTTGGTTGATTGTTTTCCATTTAAGCCTTTCTAACTTCTATTCGGTTTATGAACAGCCGTGTCTTGGTGGAGATTCTAAAACTTTAATGTTTGTCAACATCTCATCTGATCGTGCTTCCGTTGATGAAACCCTTTGCTCTCTGCAGTTCGCCGAGAGAGTTAATGCTTGCAAAATTGGGGTTCCTAAACGTGGAACGAAATGACTTTGAAGCCTGCTGATAATTAGATATGTCTATTACTTCTGTAAATCAGTTTGTGTCACAAAAGTGACCATTTTTAATTGGTATTTTTCATCTAAGGTCTGGCATGTGGAATGATGACTTGCCGACAACATTAGTATGTTAATCACAACACTATACCATCAAACTTACCAATATGCTTCATTTTATGAGTTCTTCTTATGTTCTAGACTTCGGCCTCCTTGAGTAGACAAGCAATTTTTTTTTATTGATGTATACCTGCAGTTTGTGAATCTCTGTCTCACCATGAGTTCAATTTATCTCCCGTTAATAACATAATAGTATGGGTAATAGAAACAGGTTCTACAGACACTAAAGGACCATTTTTGGTGAGTTATGGCTTAGGTTCATAGGCTTTATATATGCAGAAATATTGGTGATTTTAGGCTCAGGTTCATTGGCTTAGGTGCAAAAATATACCAAAAACAGTCTCGACTCACTCTTTCCCCTTGAAGATGGTTTTTGGGAAGAAATGGTGTTTTTTCAAAGAAGGTGACATCAACACTAACATAGGTTTTTAGTTAGAAGGATCATAAACCCTTACTCCTTTTTTGTGGGTGAATAGCCTAAGAAAACACATTTAATAGCCCGAGGATCAAGTTTTCTCCCTATTTTGAGAACACACGAACAAATACTGTACACCCAAAGATTTGAAGAGGAAGACTTGATGAAAATTGGCGTGAGTGAGGAAAACTGCACGAAGTTGTTTGGATGAGTGTGTTAAAAGAAAGATCACGAGTTGGCATTCGATTAATAAGAAATGTGGCTGTTAGGATAGCATCCTTCCAAAACTGTTTAGGCATTTTTGTGGTGAACATCAGCAGAACTCTATTAAGTGTCTGTTTTTGTGTTCGACAACCCTATTTTTGTTGTGGGGTGTCAACACAAGAGCTTTGATGAATAATTCATTTTTCATGTAAATACTCACCAAGAAGAGAATTGAAATATTCCTTGCCATATCTGTTCTAAGAATCTGAATAGAAGCCTGAATTTTGTTAGGTGCTCGGATTCCATCACTGACCCAGCCCAATCTGCATATTTTCCCCTTCTCGGAGAGCCTTTTGAGTTACCTTAGTTTCTTATTGACAGCTTCCAAGTGGGATTCCTGGGGTGAGTGCATATGCTGACTGAAAGCACTAATAGCAAATACAAATATATATATATGGCCTTGTTTGTGCTAGCTGCTAGGTATATTAATTTTTTGGCAACAACTCAAGCTTTGTAACAAGTCAGCATCAGTGACTCTTGAAGTTTGTCTTCCCACGTTATTAGTGCTTTTTTTTTTCCTCATAATTTGAACTTTGAAGCAAGAATCAATTCATTGCCATGATCTTGAATTGTACAATAAAGAAAGGAGCTTTCGAGATCATAATGGAATCAGTCAAGTTTTTATTTTCTCAATGTATTTCTTGTAATGAAGCATATGGACTGACAAGAATAACAGAGAGAGTCTATTAAAGATTAATTTGAATAACATAATTCATAGAGAAAAGACATCACAATGGACTTTTATCATCATCATAACTTTATTGGTAATTGTTGTGTAAATATATATTTGAAAAATAGATGGTTTTCAGCGGCTTAAAAACTAAAATTGTAAACATTATGTGTTTGTAATTTGAATCCAATTCTTTTTATCCTCTTCTAAACCTGAAAGGTGAGGAAAGCTTAAATTTATTTTTTATGCTCCTACTTCCTTCAAAATTCTAACTCATATGATAAGTTAATAAAACTACTTTTTTTTTTGAAATGAGAAACATATATTAGAAAAAATTAAAGGTTACATGAGATAAAAGAATGAAGATCATCCTTCCACAAACCAGCAACCTGGCCTTTACAGGTTAATTTGGCTACTCTATGAGCAGCACCATTACATATTCTAGGAGTAAAAATGGGTCGTACATAAGGGACCTCATGGAGCAAACGATTTGATATCCTCAACAATCCACCACACTTCCTTGATACTAGAGAGCTTTCCCTAAGATTAAGTTAATCACATTTTGGGCATCAGACTCAATGATAATAGAAGAAAACTCCAAGACTTTTGCACACTCCAAACAAAACGCAAGGCACCGCTTCAGCTTCTGCCACTTCCACATCTCCTTGAAAAGGAATGCTCTTCGCCCCCACTGCTAAAAGACACCCAAATGATTTCTGAACACCACACCCAACCCCACTTTGTTTGCTATCTTGTCGACTGCCGCGTCGGTATTTGTTTCACCCAAGAAGCCGAGGAGGGGACCAAGCCAACACCCCACCTTCATAATTGCTTGCGCCCCAAGCACCTATCAGTCATATTGGCTCTGTTAAAAGAGCTCCAAAGAGCTTCTGCCTTCGCAACTATATATGGACAATCTGTCAATATACCTTGGATACAAGCATCATTTCTAGCACACCCCAAATGACCCACATTAACACAAGAATTTTTCCATATCATCTTTGGTCAAGTTGCGGAACCCCAAAAAAAATAGATCGCCCAAATCACCTTTTCCTGCTCTCGCGCACAACGCTCTTCTTCCACCATACTTTGATCACTTCTCTTCAGGCATTTAAATAATCCAATTCCTTAAATGGTAGTGATTTCATCATCAACAAATGTTATCAATTCACTACCAAAAAAAAAAAGGTGTAGCATTGACTGAGGAAAAGAAATTAAGAAAAAAGTAAGTGTAGTACCGATTGTAGTGATTTGAAAATTAAAATTGTCATTTTTTTGAAACATTATGTGATTATATTTAAATTCAAATATATTTTTTTCCGCTAACGGTAAAGGTTGAGGAGAGCTGCTTATTTTCCATATAAAATTCATATTCAGCTAAAAGATAAAAAAAAAAAACATTTATTTTTATTTACCCTTACCATTGATATAAATTGCACATGAATTTTCAGTTCCATATATCAATCACTCCATTTCTAACATTGGATTCGGACAAGTCATCATGGCTAAAATGGCTCAATTGATAATTATGTTACCACTCAAGCAATTTTGACAATCTATTTCAACGACACGTGTCCTTATACGGCAATGCTCGTGGCAAGCAGGTGGGTCCCTGTAAAAAATAATGGGCCCTTTTAATTAGCCGTTAAAGGATTTCAACGACCTTTTAAAAATGGCAAGAAACAACTCCTTGGGATTGAACAGAACTTGCGGGAAAAAAAGGAAATTGAGGACCCCACATGGTAATTATGATTAATTATTTAATCACAAATATAATTTCAAGAACAAATAAATATCATACTGAGATGTATGAATGAACGTAAAAATATAAATATCGAATGATTTTTTATTTTTTAATTAATTTATCAGTTGAATTAAATCCATAAATTTTAATATAAAATTAATAACCCACCCGATACATGAGTGGATGGTAACTTAAAATATAAGACATGTCCCTTATTATTATTATTATTATTTTTTAAATGAAAAACAAATTATCCATAAAGATAAGAAAATTAAGATAGATGTAGACTCCTAACTTACCCAATATATTTTTTTTTTAATGTAAATCATCATTTTCTTTTTGAAGCTAACAAAATTATCCTTAATTTGTTTATAAATTTCTCTTGTAAATTTTATTTTTTTAAAAAAAAAAAAAAAAAAAATTTACTGAAGATAGGTATCTGTCTTTATATTTTATTATTATTATTATTATTATATTATTATTATTATTATTATTGTAGTTAAAAGGATTAGAAATTATTGAGTAAAATTTAAAGGAAGATGAATGATAATGAGATCAATATTAATAAAGTCATTAGCTAATAACTTTGAATCCAGAAATTCATATTCTAGCCAAAGTGTAAAGAATATATTAAGTTTTTAAATTATAAAATCTTTTATTTGGCAGTGCATATAGAAATTACCAACTCGTTAAGTTTCAGTTCCAGATACGTTATAAATTCAATCTGCTTTTCCAGAAAGAAAAAGCATAAAACGCTCTTGCACTCGTTGCATATGATATTGAAAAAGAAAAAAAGGTGATTCTTGTCATCAAGTGCTTTCTCTTCTGATTCCTTCTGTGGGTTTTTTTGTGTGATTATTTTCTCCATCCTTTTGGCATCTGGGTTTGTGAGAAAATCTTTCATTGAGGGCTTTGAGGATCAAACTTAGTGGTTTGAATTTATTATAGCCAGGTATGCTCATATTTCCATTCTAGTTCTTGTCATTTTTCAATATTTTATTTTATATTTTTCAATTTCTTTTTTTGTGTGTGTTTTAAATGGCTTTAGGATTTTTTTTCCCCAATTGGTAGATTGAAATGCAATTGGGGTGTGAATGATAATTAATACCTAAATAGGTTATTGATTGTTCTTAGTCATTCATGAGCAATGGCTGGTGAGGGTAATGAATATGGGGATGACAGAAACTGACTTAAAATCTATGAAAGATGCACTATGTTCTCAGCAACAGCTTCTGCAGAAGCTGTATGCAGAGTTGGATGTGGAAAGAGAAGCCTCGGCTACAGCAGTTAGCGAGGCTCTATCAATGATACTGCGGTTGCAAGAAGAGAAGTCCGCGGTGAAGATGGAAGCAACTCAGTATAAAAGAGAATGACAGAGGAAAAAATTAGTCACGCCGAGGAGTCACTAGAGACTTTTGAAGATCTTATTTATCAGAAGGAAATTGAAATCTCTGCTCTTGAGTTTCAAGTTCAGGCTTATAAGTGCAAGCTTTTAAGCATTGGGGTACTGATGTGGGGTGGTAGTGAAAATAGTTATCTGGAGAATTTATTGATGTCGAATGATGATGCATTTGTTGGGGAGACGGGTTTGAATGAGCATGTGAGGAGGCTCAAATCTTTGCCTCCTATCCAAATGAAAGAGTCCATTCAGAATGTGAGTACCATGGGAAGGAGAAGATTCGTAACCCCTGATGATTTGACCCCTCTTCCTGATATGGCTGCGATGATTGTGGACGAGAAAGGTTTTGATGATGAGATTAATGATCCGGTCGTGGATTTGAAGAAGAATCCTGACTTGAATTCATACTGGAAGCAGATCAGGAAGTTAGATGAAAGAGTGAAAGTAATAACAGATAGATCTGCAAACTTAAAGGCCGAGTCCAGGACATCTTCTTTGATTTCACAATTAAGCACTGACACATTCTATGATCCAAGGAAAAGGCACAAATGCAATCCCCGAAAGTGGAACAAGTTAAAGATTCCAATATGCCGATGGAGAAAGATGCACTTGCAGATTCTACTTGTTCTTCGAGTGTTTATGATGTGTTTGAAGTCCCACGAGTTGATGAGAATTCTAAAAGTTGTTTAAAGGAGGAGAAAGGACAGAAGATTAAGTTGATTTGGGAGGAAGAGAATAGGCATGGGAAGCCTGATTTGTTCATAGAGGAAACTTGGGAATCACATGGTAACAAGGAAAGTGAATTGGTACATAAATTGCTGCGTTGTCAAGAAAAGACATTGCCCACATCAAGAGAAGGGACGAGTATTGAATGCAACCTTGCTCTTGTTCACCCACAAATCAGCATTGCTGAATGTAAACCAGAGATTCAGCAGCTTAGTCGAAGAATTGAGCCACTCAAGGCAGAGAGAAATAGTACAAGGCATGACATTATTGCTGAAAGGGAAAAGCAAATGAGTCTGTTGAATAGCAGTGTTGCTGAACATCAATCCGAGTTTGAGCAGCTGATACAAAGAGTTGAGCAACTTGAGTCACAGAGAAACATCTCAAGGAATAACATTGTTGCCGAAGGGGGAGAGGAATTGACCTTGTTGAAGGAGATACGCGAGCAACTCAATTCAATACATAGGGAAATGAGAAGCCGGAGGACTAAGCAATCCCCTCGCAATGATCCGTCCATTCTTTCTCTCCAAGAGGTACGCGTTTTTCTCCCGTTTACAAGCTTTTCTTTCGTTTCACTTCAAATTTGATAACTAGATTGATTTGTATGGACAGGCAATGATACACTTCTGGCTTTGATCAAGCAACTAAACCAAAGTGCTAAGAGAATCACCGCGAACTTGTTCTACCAGAATATATTGTAAAACGAGTAGTTTATATACAAATGGGGAGATCGAGTTCAACTCCCATCTATTCAGTATACTTAATTATGTACACTTGTTGTCTTTCTTGCATCACGTGTATCTGCCTGAAGCAGGGTCAAGAAGTTGGTGGTGAATGAATGGATGTATCGGGTAACATGGCTACTGTCACTAGGAAATATTCACAGCCAACTGGGAGTCCGTATGGGTTAGAAGTTATCGATCCAGAATTCAGAGTCAACCGGTCAGTCCCTGGGTTGGGGGTCAGGTGATCCATTTGATCTGCCTTGCGCCCTTGCTCAGGCCTAGCTGCGGCAGGAAGCGATTGCTTTGCTGTTCCGAATTCAACATGCACAATCTGCCCAACAATGTAGCTGTCTCGGCTGGGGAGATTATCAGTAAACAAGGCTACAGATTCAGCAGATAGGTAGTGGTTTGAGCAGTCCCTGTTGATTGCCTCATAACGCCCGGCTGAGTTCAGAACAAACGCATCAATCTCATTAACTTCTAGATGGCCAAAAGATATCTTTTCCTTGTTTGCCTAGAGAATATAATCCAACAGCTTTGCTTATGCATTCAATTTTTTTAAGGATGCAGCTTTGTAAATAAAACAAAAAGAGAGATTATGGATATTCATAGCAAGTTACCTGCTTCTCAAGATGATGCTTTGCATAAAAAGTTTTAACCATCTCCTCCTTTTCTTCCAATTCCTTCTTAAGCTGTTCATTTGCCACTGCAACCTTTCGGTTCTTGTCAAGCAGCTCTTCCTTATGCCTGGACAAGAAACCAACTCTGTCCGCAAGGACCTGTAAGCATTTCCGGAACTCAGTGGTTCCATCATCTTCGTTGTCATTGATGGAACTGACGATTTCAAAGCAAAACAATTCATATTTAGTTGTTAATAAACAGAATTATCTGCAAAACTAAAACTATGCAAACCTTCCTATTTGTCTAGAATTAAATGTGGAATGCAAGCATATTAGTTTCCTCGCCCAAGTTACTAGCTAGCCTTATTAAAATAAGGGATCCTTTATTAGAAGGGAACTATATGTGTGTGTATAGAAATGATCAGGTAAGGACATCCGATGTTACTAAGGTAAGGACGGAGTTAAAAGATCAGAAAAAGACAGACTCAAAATCTTTGATACATTTTTTTGTCTTTTAGTGCATTGGAGTTTATGTTTTTTTTTTTTAGCTCTGTCCGGACATTAATATTCTGATATACGTATACATCAGAATATTTCCATGAACACTGTAACTTACAATTTTGCAAAAAATTATTTTAATGGAGTCACTAACTCATCTACCAGACCAGCAGAGTGAATGTTATTTCATTGAGACTATAGACAGACCATATATAAACCTGATCACCATGCTATATAGAATTACTAAAACAACTGTGGACGTTAGTTGTGAAATCAATGTGCCTCGAGTGCTTATTGGGACAGGCCATATATAAACCTGATTACGATGCTATATAGAATTACTAAAACAACTGTGGACGGTAGCTGTGAAATCAATGTGCCTCAAGTGCTTATTCAATCAAGGTCAAGTCAGTCTTCCCCCAGAGTGGCACTCCCATTCAGGCTCTATGGAAGGGGAAAGTAATTAATACTCAATAGACAATATCTCAGAACCAAAGTAAACTTACAACACAAACATTTTAAATGACAGAATAAAACTAGAGAAAACAAATAAGAACCAACCTCAATGACTGCATTATGCTCTTTTGTTCATGGATGAATCGCTGATGCTCCTTGATCATCGCCTCTATGTTCTTTATAGGCAACACAGCCATGGTATTGAGCAACTCCTCCTCACTGTGTGCTTAACATCATCAAACATCTGCTTAAATTGAGAAACTTAAATCTCAAACTGCGGGTGAGAACTGCTACAAGTCCCTGCCGACTTCCGCAAGTTATTAGAGCCCACGCGAATGTGCGGGTTATTCTGGATCACAATCCAACTATATCATCAGTTTTTAATTTTTTTTTCCTTGCAGGGTATTTTGCAATCTTGTAAGTTCTTTAAAAAGCATGAGAATAGAGAATTTATGGAACTATATTGATTACCCACCTCTTTGCTTAATCTATATTACCTACCTCATTATGCAAATGAAGTCAAAACAAATAAAACTCACAATTAATTTAGAATTATAACTATTAATTACAAATTAGATAAAATAGTCGATACAAATCTCATGTGTGTTTTTCTTAAACGTTGTTCTTAATATTGCAGATAACCTTGAAGATACACTCTAGATCTAGCCATCTAGGAGAAAGACAGGAAAATTGAGAACATAATTTGCTTAGGAGAAACTAAGGTGCCCTTTGAGACACCTTAGTTTCTTATTGACAGCTTCCAAGTGGGATTCCTGGGGTGAGTGTATATTTACCTGCATTCTCCTTGTATATCTTCTTTCCAGCTTCAACTGGTGTGTCTCTTGGTTTAAATCACATCATTGTAGTCTCTTTCAAAAGATTGAGAACATAATTTCTCTGTGAAACACATATTCCTTTTTTCAACCTTGCAAGTTGCAACTTCCATTCCCATGAAATACTTATAGGGCCAACATCCTTGAAATACACTGTGCTTTGCTGCTCCTCCCATATGGCTTTGTACATACCCCATCCTTTGCATGTTCACAGTGGATTGTCCCTCAAAGGCTGTAGCGATAACATCAACACTCCAGCAGCAGCAGAAAGTATTATAGAAAAACAGATGTAGTAGTAGTGTGTGTAGTATATTCTAAGTAAACATGCCACATATTACATGGCAGCAAGATTTCTAATTAGTCAAAAAGAACAGAAAAGCCAAATGGGCATTTCAAATCTTAACCCATTTAAAACTCATTCATCTTGATAGCCCAATGCACCTGAGGCATACACAACTTTTACAAGGGATGACGACGGATTATTTAACTCACTACACTTTCTTGCTTTTGAAAGATTTAAAGAGAGAGAGAGAGAGAGAGATCACAACAAGTAGGATTCCATTGATGAATCTGAGGATTTAGCATTCCAGAGGAGTCCGACATATTCTCATCCACCCCTTGTCGACCTTTGCTTGGTTGTTTTCGCCTGTTAAAAAGCCGGAACTTTGCATCAAAAGAATTTGAGGCTCATCCATAGGCTCAGAAGTAGAAATACAAGGCATGTGGGGCTCTCCAACACCTGAGGTTTCGGGGTTTGCAGTCATCAGCCAAAAGGGAAAAGTCAGAGACATCCTCACTGTTTGAGTGCTTCTGCCCCTGCAAATAATGATCAGACAATCTCTGCTTCAGTTCTAGAAAAAGCTTCTCATATGATACACACTGCATTTGCTTTGCCTTAAGCATATATAGCTTGGAGATGTTTTCCATACTCGGTTCTTCAGATGCAAGGCTTCAGCAGTCTTCTCCACAGTATTCTTTAATATACTATCCAGCTTACTGTCATCCATAGACTCGCACTCCATTTCAGGATACAAGGAACAAATTAGAGCAATAGCAGAAGCAAGTTCAGCTTTCAGTTTTGCATTTTGAACTTCCATCTTGCTAGTTCCTGCAATCTCTACTAATTCACATCCTCAAGGAGCACTTCAGGGTAGTCTTTATCCAGAGCGTCCAAAGCAATCTCTCCATCTTCAGCTGAATGAGAACTGTCATTGGAGATGGAAGAAGAACCCCTCACATTTACAGGCTTCCCACCCTTACGAAGACCCGCTAAATACTAGAAATCATAACCTTCCAGGTACGAAATGTCAATGTCAAGCAAATTATCAAAAGGAGCTATATTAACATCACATTGATTAGGAGTATCATATAATCCCATGGATGCTAATATGTCCCTAGGTATGAATGCACTATTTGCTTCCAGAAACTCTTCTCTTCTCCTGACCTCAACCTCTCTCTTTGTTGCTAGCCTTTCAGCCAACTGTCCAGCCATGCCCATGTAGAGCTTCATGGAAGCCTTTCTTCTCACTACTTCAGAAAGACAGGCTCCATATGCAGGGCCAATCCCACATACCAACTTTAGGTCTGCAAATATATCATCCTGACGCACCATTGCCTCTCTAAAAACAGGAAACTGCAACTTAGCATTTTTAATGACGTAGGAAACATAGGTTATCTTTTGCATGTAATTGTGCACAAAGACACTCATTTCATTCTTCTTATCCTGGCAAAAGCCAAGAAGCATGGAGATTGAACGGTCACAAACCTGCATCTTGGGCAGGTAATTTTTGTCATGGACATCATACATAGGACCTAGAGCTGAAAGCCTGAAACTGCATCATGAGGACGGAGAGAGGACAGTTGGCAGGAAAGACAATCATCCACAAGTTTCTTTACTGTACTGACATCTTTGCTGCATAAAGGCGTGTTGTTAGCAATATTTGTAAAATTCTTCTACAGCACAATAGACTCTATCTACACACAAACTGAAGTATCAATTATAAAGTAATTGCGGTATTCAGAATCTTTTAAGAAAATAATCTCCATTTACACACGCCTCAGATCCACTTTAAGATGATATTGAGAATTTAATGACCTTGTCAACATTTCATATCATTAAAAACTGAATGCCAACAACAAAAAATGGTATAAAAAGCAGTGAGTAACATGTAAAGAAAGTGGTATACTACAAACAAGGTTCCCAATATCAATCATGAGATAAGTTGTAAGCCCAATACTAAAATTGTTGTGATACACAGCACCGAGCATGTATAAAGTATTGATCTATTGATCATAAAGTAATTTGGAACAAAAGCAGAAATTGATATGGCCAGAAAGCCAAAGTAAACTTACAACACAAACATTTTAAATGACAGAATAAAACTAGAGAAAGCAAATAAGAACCAACCTCAATGACTGCATTATGCTCTTTTGTTCATTGATGAATCGCTGATGCTCCTTGATCATCGCCTCTAAGTTCTTTATAGGCAACACAGCCCTGGTATTGAGCAACTCCTCAACTTTGTGCTTAATATCATCAAACATCTGCTTAAATTGTGAAACTTTGTTCTCAAACTGCGGGTGAGAACTGCTACAAGTCCCTGCCGACTTCCGCAAGTTATCAGAGCCCACGCAGCCACGCGAATGCGCAGGTTATTTTGGATCACAATCCAATTATTTCATCAGTTTATAAAATCCTTTTTTCCTTGCAGGGTATTTTGCTGTCTTGTAAGTTCTTTAAAAAGCATGAGAATAGACAATTTATGGAACTATACTGATTACCAACCTCTTTGCTTAATCTATGTTGCCTCATTATGCAAATGAAGTCAACACAAATAAAACTCACAATTACTTTAAGAATTATAACTATTATGTACCAAACCCAAATTATATAAAATAGTCGATACAAATCTCATTTGTGTTTTTTTTTTTGAAATGTTGTTCTTAATATTGCAGATAATCGTGAAGATACACTCGAGATCTAGGAGAAAGACAGGAAAAATGCATTTACACAACACAAAACAAGGGAGCATACTTGTAGATTTACAACTGAGTAGGAAACTGTCGAAGAAAACCATATCCAAGTCCAAGTTGGACATTAGAACTTGTGACACTACAACACTATATCAATATAGGTAAATTAAAGTTTTCAAGTTTCTATGACTACAAATAATAGGTAATGAACCTAACCAAATATAAATACGATGCTTCACAGGAAACTGTTTTGCAATTGGTATAAGTATTCAGTAAGGGATTATAATATATCAAAAAGCAAAAGTTACAGCACATCGATAAAATACAAAGTTTGTTTACCAAAGAAAATAGGTAGTAAAAACAGGCGAAACATGAGAACAGCAGTTTGGGAGAACAAATCATCATGGCAGCATGTACTTAAAACATAGAGAAGGAAATGGTACCTTTATCAGACACTGTTCACAACCCTGAATGTTTTCTCTTCATTGATTACCTTTGAAATTTTTCGTAGTTTTATTCAATTCCTTTAGTTTTAGTCAAACTCAACCAACAATCACATTTAAATTTCAATTAGATACTTGTAAGTAGTTATTTTCAATAATTAGTAACGTATGTGATAAGTCCTTTTAGGATCGATAACTTTTATACTACTTGAGCGATACGTGCGCTTGCGTAACGAGTGAAAATCGTGATCAAGTTTTTAGCGTCGTTGCCGGGGACTTATTTATCTTTCATTATTAATTTTGAGACTACATACTTTACTTGTATCTAAATATTATGCTTTTTGCTTAATTTATTTTTCTCTATTAATATTAGGATAACACTTTACTTGCTTAGCTAAACACCTCTCTTTTTCTTTTTTATCTTTCTTTTTGTTTTCTTTTACTTCAGGTGGTCAAAGTAATGGAGTACCATTGAGCAGTGGAGGCATTAAGAGTTATAAGAGGTGATGCTACACCCCATATAGGTGGGACACAGTCCGATTTTCTGAGGCATGTTGTCCGGCCCAACAACTATCAGTTGATGTCTGAAAGAAGTGGCCAACATATGCTCAAGCCTTTTAGAGAACGATGATGAGATGTGAGATACGTGAGAGTAACCACATGAGTGAAGGGTAATGAGGGTAATGTGTTGTTGTTCCTACAATTATATAAAAAAAAATTGTTTTCATTTTAAAGCAGTTCGATTATAGTAATGTAAAAAATAATAAGGTGGTGTGTTGTCCTGCATGTTATTCTCAAGCTACTACAATATTAAAGCAATGATATTAAAAATAAATTTTTTAATTTTAAAACACTTATATTATAGCAATCTACTTAATTTTTTATTAAAAATATTGAATCCCCCCAATCACGTTTTACAATAAAATCGTTCTGTGCTAGACAACAAAATAAAATAATATTAATTTTTATACAATAAAATGAAAACCAACTTTATCTTTCAAACCCAAAACCCATAACACTAGCTAACGATAAAATTGACTACTCTAGCCACCAAAAATTTTACAAGTTGGGAGTTGCGGTGTCCGAGTCCACCTGCCTCAGGACGCCTCGACTCGGGCTAAGTGAGGCCTTCTGCCTCTTCCTAAACATTGATGCTGCGTAATTTATTTATTAGATGGCACTCTACTAATGTAGTCTACTATTCTTGTTTAATGGAGGGAACCTTACATTTTCTATATTCCAATTGTAAACAAAACAAGTTAGCAAGATTGTGTTAACATGATACAACCAATCATAAGATCTCTAAAATTTAATTGCAGGCGAGTTCATCAAATATTGCTTCCACTTTTCAATCTTCAGTGCAAGAACAAGTAAGTTTTTCAGCAATATTCATTACTTCATGCTTTAGCCATACCAAAGGTTGCATGTTTATCTTATGATTAATGCTGCTTAATTTATTTACTAGATGCCACTCTACTAATGTAGTCTACTATTCTTGTCCTTGAGGTGTTCAAACTGCTAGTGATTTTGTAATTTTCTGACTAATGTCAATTGATATTTAATGTTGGAAAGTTCTATGATTGATGCTTTGGTGGATGAATATTCAACTTCTCTTGTGGAAAAGAAATACCTATTTACTAATAATCGAATGATGTTAAATGAATTTTACAAGAAGATTTTGAATTAACATTTTCTGTAAATATTCAGGATGTTTCCCCATTTACTATTGTTGATCCTCAAGAAACTACAGTATGTGGTTGAATTCTTCTTTGTGATTTAAATACTTGGCTATTTGATGTCTTTCAATGAGTGCTTTTTTTTGCCTTTACTAGGATTCCTTTCTGCACACAAAGGAAAATCAAGGGAACGTTATTTGCAGTGCTGATAGCAGCTTGAAAGCATTGTCCTTGGTTGATGACAGTATGGATAAATGAATCATAAAAGCCCAAAAGCTACATAAATATGTGTGTGAATATAGAATTCTTCATATGTTTTTCACTTGTATTCTTTCTTGTGGCAGGTCTAGTGAATACCTTATGGGCCATCTTTCCAAATTTAGTCAAGTGACTTGCTTCATCAAACTGTTTTGTTGAAGAAAGTAGCTGATTCATATGGTTAGATATTGCTTGCAGTGGTTCAGTAATATTTTTCTATACTTTGACCGGCCACTAGAAAGAATACAAGTGAAAAACATATTAAGAATTCTATATTCACACACATATTTATGTAGCTTTTATGATTCATATATCCATACTGTCATCAACCAAGGATAATGCTTTCAAGCTGCTATCAGCACTGCAACTCTGCAAGTAACCTTCCCTTGATTTTCCTCTGTGTGCAGAACGGAATCCTAGGAAAGACAAAAAAAAGCACTCATCGAAAGACGTATCAAATAGCCAAGTATTTAAATCACAAAGAAGAATCCAACCACAAACTGTAGTTTCTTGAGGATCAACAATAGTAAATGGGGAAATATCCTGAATATTTACAGAAAATGTTAATTCAAAAACTTCTTGTAAAATTCATTTAACATCATTCGATTATTAGGAAATAGATATTGCTTTTCCACAAGAGAAGTTGAATATTCATCCACCAAAGCATCAATCATAGAATGTTCCAACATTAAATATCAATTAACATTAGTAAAAAAATTACAAAATCACTAGCAGTTTGAACACCTTAAGGATAATAATAGTAGAGTGGCATCTAGTAAATAAATTAAGCAGCATTAATCATAAGATAAACATGCAACCTTTGGTATGACTAAAGCATGAAGTAATAAGTATTGCTGAAAAACTTACTTATTCTTACAGTGAAGATTGAAAAGTGGAAGCGATATTTGATGAACTCGCCTACAATTAAATTTTAGAGATCGGTTGTAGCATGTTAACACAATCTTTCTAACTTGTTTTGTTTACAACTGGAATATAGAAAATGTAAGGTTCCCTCCATTAAACAATTACGCAACAATAATCAAAAGATAAACATGCAACCTTTGGTATGGCTAAAGCATGAGGTAATAAGTATTGCTAAAAGACTTACATGTTCCTGCACAGAAGATCTAAATAGTGGAAGCAATAGCTGATGAAGAACTCGTCTGTAATTAAATTTTAGAGGTCAAGTGCAAAAAAGTGGTCTATATTAGATGACTGATTTTCAATTTTTGCTTCTACTTACTATAGCTATATTTTACTATTCAGTCAATTGGATTTGTAAAATAATTTTAACATAACTATATTGCTTGATAGTCAATACCCATTGCAAAGTAAGAAAGTGAATACCTTATGGACCATCTTCTCAAATTTAGTTAAGCGACTTGCTTCATCAAACATTTTCCTATAAGTTAAAGGCAAGGAAAAAAATTTAATGCAAAATTTGAGTATAAATATAAGAAAAGGACTAGATACATCTAATTTGAGTGGAAAAAACCTTTTTCCACAAAGAAGTGGCACCACTGGCCTCATTCGTAGAATACTGCATTCGGCTCCCAATTTGTTTCTTACTTGATACAAGCACCACTTGGTAAAAACACTGGCCTTTTGGCTTTCCCCACAGAAGCGATACCACTGGCCTTATTACCTTTAGGTAACTTAGGGACGGCCGTTCTGGAGGTCCATACAGAAGGTGACTGGCTCTAGGTAAAAGCATTGGGCTTTTGGCTTTCGCTATAGAAGCGACACCACTTGCCTTACTATCTCTTGGTAACTTAGGGCCAGCTGTTCCGGAGGTCCCCACAGAAGTGACACCACTGGCTTTATTACCTCTACATAATTTAGGGGCAGTCGTTCCGGAGGTCCCCACAGAAGTAACACCACTGGCTCGAGGTAAAGGCATTGGCCTTTTGGCTTTCCCCACAACAGCGACACCACTGGCCTTATTACCTTTAGAAAACTTAGGGACAGCCGTTCCGGAGGTGGTGTCCATGAGAATCCTTCTATTAATATCCTCCTCCCTCTACTTTGCAATAAATAAATCAATAATTAGAAATTTCACATTTCACGGATTGGTGGCTCTTCGATTATGGGTGGGTGTCGAAGTCATTTTGCAGAAATCATTTAGATTTATCTTAAACGCACCTAGGGCGGATTGGTGGCTCTTCGATTATGGGTGGGTGTCGAAGTCATTTTGCAGAAATCATTTAGATTTATCTTAAACGCACCTAGGGTTCCTGTGTTATTTATTTTATATTGAATGAAATTTCTAATTATTGATTTATTTATTGCAAAGCAGAGGGAGGAGGATATTAATAGAAGGATTCTCATGGACACCACCTCCGGAACGGCTGTCCCTAAGTTTTCTAAAGGTAATAAGGCCAGTGGTGTCGCTGTTGTGGGGAAAGCCAAAAGGCCAATGCCTTTACCTCGAGCCAGTGGTGTTACTTCTGTGGGGACCTCTGGAACGACTGCCCCTAGATTATGTAGAGGTAATAAAGCCAGTGGTGTCACTTCTGAGGGGACCTCCGGAACGGCTGGCCCTAAGTTACCAAGAGATAGTAAGGCAAGTGGTGTCGCTTCTATGGCGAAAGCCAAAAGCCCAATGCTTTTACCTAGAGCCAGTCACCTTCTGTGTGGACTTCCAGAACGGCCGTCCCTAAGTACCTAAAGGTAATAAGGCCAGTGGTATCGCTTCTGTGGGGAAAGCCAAAAGGCCAGTGTTTTTATCAAGTGGTGCTTGTATCAACTAAGAAACAAATTGGGAGCCGAATGCAGTATTCTACGAATAAGGCCAGTGGTGTCACTTCTTTGTGGAAAAAGGTTTTTTCCACTCAAATTAGATGTATCTAGTCCTTTTCTTATATTTATACTCAAATTTTGCATTAAATTTTTTTCCTTGCCTTTAACTTATAGGAAAATGTTTGATGAAGCAAGTCGCTTAACTAAATTTGAGAAGATGGTCCATAAGGTATTCACTTTCTTACTTTTCAATGGGTATTGACTATCAAGCAATATAGTTATGTTAAAATTATTTTACAAATCCAATTGACTGAATAGTAAAATATAGATATAGCTATAGTAAGTAGAAGCAAAAATTGAAAATCAGTCATCTAATATAGACCACTTTTTTGCACTTGACCTCTAAAATTTAATTACAGACGAGTTCTTCATCAGCTATTGCTTCCACTATTTAGATCTTCTGTGCAGGAACATGTAAGTCTTTTAGCAATACTTATTACCTCATGCTTTAGCCATACCAAAGGTTGCATGTTTATCTTTTGATTATTGTTGCGTAATTTATTTATTAGATGGCACTCTACTAATGTAGTCTACTATTCTTGTTTAATGGAGGAAACCTTACATTTTCTATATTCCAGTTGTAAACAAAACAAGTTAGAAAGATTGTGTTAACATGCTACAACCAATCATAAGATCTCTAAAATTTAATTGTAGGCGAGTTCATCAAATATCGCTTCCACTTTTCAATCTTCACTGTAAGAATAAGTAAGTTTTTCAGCAATACTTATTACTTCATGCTTTAGTCATACCAAAGGTTGCATGTTTATCTTATGATTAATGCTGCTTAATTTATTTACTAGATGTCACTCTACTAATGTAGTCTACTATTCTTGTCCTTAAGGTGTTCAAACTGCTAGTGATTTTGTAATTTTTTGACTAATGTTAATTGATATTTAATGTTGGAAAATTCTATGATTGATGCTTTGGTGGATGAATATTCAACTTCTCTTGTGGAAAAGCAATATCTATTTACTAATAATCGAATGATGTTAAATGAATTTTACAAGAAGTTTTTGAATTAACATTTTCTGTAAATATTCAGGATGTTTCCCCATTTACTATTGTTGATCCTCAAGAAACTACAGTATGTGGTTGGATTCTTCTTTGTGATTTAAATACTTGGCTATTTGATATGTCTTTCGATGAGTGCTTTTTTTTGTCTTTCCTAGGATTCCGTTATGCACACAGAGGAAAATCAAGGGAAGGTTACTTGCAGTGCTGATAGCAGCTTGAAAGCATTGTCCTTGGTTGATGACATTATGGATATATGAATCATAAAAGCCCAAAAGCTACATAAATATGTGTGTGAATATAGAATTCTTAATATGTTTTTCACTTGTATTATTTCTTGTGGCAGGTCAAAGTATAGAAAAAGGTTACTGAACCACTGCAAGCAATATCTAACCATATGAACCAGCTACTTTCCTCAACAAAACAGTTTGATGAAGCAAGTCACTTGACTAAATTTGGGAAGATGGCCCATTAGGTATTTACTTTCTTACTTTGCTTGATAGTTGATAGCCCATAAAGAGGACCATTGCTTGGACCAGCCTTCTGACTACTTGATGCACGAGGTGTAGTCCATCGTAGTTAAAATTTATATTTGAAAAAAAATACAATTATCACTGTGTGTTGACGGTTATATTTCGTTCTAATGGCGATTCGGAAAAATCTACTCATTGAACAAACATTCCTCAAATAGTGAATTTGTTTGGTTAATTGGGAACCAAAACAAACTTGACAAACAAACAGAAAATCACTGAGAAAAACAAGATTT
>SKCR01047535.1:0-72998 GCA_019454045.1 Zanthoxylum bungeanum
CTAGCAAGAACAAATGGAACAAATTTTATCTCCCAAGGAGAAGCAAATTTTCCCAAGAGAGAGACGGAAGCAATCGGCCAAGCTGATCAAATCAGAAGCCAATCGGTCTTTTAAACAAGGAGAAGGCCATTTGCCTTTTAACGCCCAATTCAAAATTCAGAGAGCCAAAAGACATTTACTGGGCCAATCCAAAATAATAAAATCAATTGCTCTTTTTTTTTCAGCATTTTAAGAAACAAGTCAGTGGCCATTTCGGCCTTGACTTTTCTTTGTTTCTTTTTGGCCTCTCTTCAAAAGAGAGAAGTCAGTGGCTTGCTTCTTTCGGCCAATTGCTAATTTTTCAAGAGAGGGCTAATGGCTTTTTGGCCATTGTTTTAAAACCAAGGTAATGGCCTTTATTTTGACAGAAGTCAATGAAATTAATGACCACTTACTTCCAAAGCAAAGAAAAAACAAAATGGCTTTTCCGGCCAATTGTTTTTCATTTGGCCAATATTTATTTTTTATTGATTTCTTTGTGGCCATTCGGCCAAGAGCAAATAAGGTCATTCGGCCTAAAATTCCAGGAAGAGAGAGTGATTAATTTCCAAAATTAAATGTGTTGAGTGTTTTATAAGATTCCACCAAAACTCCTCACTCATATCTATCACCAAATATGACTAATGATGTAAGTGAAATGGGCCCCACTTTAAATTCAAAATTTAAGTGGGCTTGCTTAACACATTTCGGGCTCGTATTCGTTTAATTCGATTAAACGAATTTTTGTCGCGGCACAATTAAATCGAATTTAATTAAATAATAAAATCCAGTAAATTTATTACGAAAATCGCTCGCGAATTAATTCCAAATTAATTCGTTCGCTAAAATTAAAATCCAATTTAATTTCCAGTTGAAATCCAATTTCAATTAATATATCTAATATATTATTTTAGTTAAATTAAATAAATTAAATAGTAAAATCTAATTTAACTATTAAATTTATTTGACTGATTAATTCCAAATTAATGTGTTCTCTCATCTCAACGAATTTAATCCCAGATAAATTCTCGACGCAATTAATCCCAGAATAATTCTTTCTCTGATAATTAATCCCAGATTAATTTTTACCGTAATTAATCCTAGATTAATTTTTTTCTCTCTAAATTAATCCCAGATTAATATTGTTCGAGTCAAATATCATCGGTGAATCTTTGCGATGCGACCCAATAGATCCCTGGATATGTTGGCAGTAAATACGATCATCGGACTATCCGAACACGTGCATACCCGGTACCACGTATTTATCGATTTACAAGACATGGTTGGCTTCTAGCAAAGCATCGTGCCTACCAAATTCTCCAGAAATATTCTTCTACGGAATACAAGATCTTTGTCAGGCGTAATAAAAGTAGTATTGCGCATTACGATCCAGTATCAGATGTCACTTGCAAGGCCTGAGGCTGGAGTTGTGTCTGCCCCGTACGAAGCATATATCGGATCACTAGCAACTAGTCTCTTTATGATCGAAAAGTCATGACCTATTCATACTTCTCTGATGGCTATAGCACATAGAGTACCAGTTTTGTATCCTTCCGTGATCATCATCTCCATATGACTGAAGTGATACTTCCATCTTGACATCAGGGGATTTTACCCCAATCACCATGTTAGCACAACAATCATTCATTCACCATCACATCCAAGCCAATCAACCTACTCTAATCATCAAAACTTAAGAACTCCAAAAATAATAAAATGGCTCAAGTGGGTTTCTTACCTCTTTTTCCTTGTTTTCTATAATCCCTCATGTCTTCCATTATTTCCCTTCTTTTTCTTTGCTTGGTGAATGGCATTGAACCCTTGCTTCCTCTCCTTTCTTCTTCCTCTTTCTTCTTCTTCTTCTTCTTCCTTTCTTCTTTTCTTCCTCTCCCTCACTTCTTCTTCTTTCTTTTCTTTTCATTTTATTTTAATTTTGTGAATTAGTGAATAGTGAACTCTTTATATAGTGGGATCATTTGATATTTGGAAAGTTGGAGAAGAGTGTCGAAGTTTGGAGCAAATTTTAGATTTTTATATTTGGGTCCGAAGTTACTATTTACTGAATTTTTGACTTACATTTTGGACCCATCTCTGGTCCTAATTTGGGAAAATATTTAATGCGGAATTTGTAGGCCTCGATCTCATATTTTTTATGGTATAAATTTCATAAAAATCGGAGTTCATATGAAAACTTTACTCCCCAAATACCATGGGCTGTTCAAAAAGGAGTATTGTACAGTCTCGTCCCGGGACTTCGAGGAATTTACCGATTGTCCCCAAAATCATACCATTAGTATATTTGAGCCTCAATATAATTTATTTTATGTGCCTTCGTCCCGTACGTAACAGTACCACTGTATGCAGTAGTAAAAACTACCGATCGTTACAAACTCTCTCTTCCTTAAATATGATTCGTCCTCGAATCCTTTTTACACTTGGGATATCACCACAGACCCCCAGGTTCACGGCCTCTCTCCAGACCATCAGCCTTAACTGACTTCATACTTGAAACCATTCTTGCTTTACCTGCTAAAACAGTTACTTTTCTGTAAACTATCTCACGCTTGCCTCAATCTTTCCCCTTATTTTGGCTTCTGTTTCATGCTTGGTACTTTTGACTTTAGATCGAGAGGGAACTCATCGTCCTTTTTTCATAACTTCTTGCTCATTACTTTACACTACATCCATGTCTCAACTCTTATGGTGCATCAAGGAATCTCACTCCTAGACTTTTCGTTATACTTTTCTTACTTGAGCTATTAATTCCGAAGGATACTAGGTTCGTGGTTTACATCCACTCATTTCTTTTCTTGACTGATTAGACTCTTTATAGCTAATCTATGAGAAGACATATTCTAAGAGTCTGCTTACTAAGAATTGAACGCCCTCTTAACTTATTCTGCACCACTATTGGGCTAGGCTTTTGCACCTTTACTGACGGATCTTTTATCTCCGTAGGTATTGCACTTTCTTGTAACTATGCTCTTTTGCTTTGGCTTTGACCCTGGAAGGTACATACGTACATATGTCTATACTAGGCTGCTCACTGGTTCCTTACTATAATTTTTTATCTCTGCTTATCTATATAACTTAGGACTTTGTAATCCAGGGTCTGACTCATTATATACCTTTGTCCTATATTATTGTTCAGCTAATGGGTTTGTACTAAGAAAGTTGGGTCTGGTAGTTTCGCTGGGAGCTGAACTGTATGCACATTTCTGCTTAAACTGTGTTTTTCTATAGATGGGGATGTTAGCTATTCAGTTCTCACTATAGTCCATTCTTTTCTTCATACTGTTATTTTCACTGCTACAGAAAGTCCGGTTATGGTGCTCCTTACTGACTTGTTTTCCAAAGTCTAGTGTTGTCAAGGGTCATCAAGTAAATATGGCATACCTTAAGGATTCACTCCATATGCTAATTGTAACTCCACAATAACTTATCCCCTTAATTCCTACTATTCTGCCCATCTACCAAACCACCCATACCCATGGCTTAGGCCGTCTCAAACCAGTAGTGGTTTGGTCAACTAAGTCTTGGGTTGGGTACTTAATGTACTTTACTTTTGTCTTTGCTTACGAGGTATTTTATCCTACAATCGTTGCACTTTAACAGCTTCAATTTCCAACATTTTCCTTTGTATTCTAATCATCTTCTGTTTTATTCTACTCTATCTTGAAAACTTTCTTGGTCTACGTCTCTGTCTTCTTTTCTGAGATATATCCTCTTTCTTTACATACTCACCATTTCATCAAACCTTGGTTCCTTAGAATCTCAGTCGTTACTTGACTACTACTTTATTTTTGTACTACTCAATCTTTTCAACTTCTTTCTTAACTATTTTACTCAGAACTATCTCTTACTTTATTTCGTTCTTAAACTGTATCCGAAAGTCTTATACTTCTGATCTTCCTTTACTATACTTTCACTTATTTCTGGGAATTTCTTGAAGTAATCTTGAAGATCCATTTCTATGATTGTTGTCCATCGAGGGTTGGGAGGGTGGGAACTTATCCCGAGGTTTTCTAATTATGATGATCTAAATACACATACTGCTCATCTATGAGCTAGAACTCTTATGAATGTATATATCTGATATCTCTCCTTACGCTAGGATACTACTGCTAAAAGTATTTGATTTGCCTTCTCAAACTTTATTTTCGATCATTTTCAACTATTATAAACACTACCTCTTCTACAAAATCCTTCTAGACTTATGGTCTCTAAAACCTTTCTCGTGCCATCTTTGCACTCTTTTCTGTTTAGTCTCTATTATTAAATCTTCCGAAGTCGTTGCTTTCTCCCTCTGAATGTCGCTAACCTCTCTTTGTTGTTCTTCCTTAAAAAACTTACTCTGCTACAAGGTTTCTTTCTTGTCTCAGATCCTTGAACGCCTTACACCTTTACTTTCCTTAAGACTCTATTAACTTGATTGCTTAAGATATCTTTTACTAAATTTTTGGTTCAGGGTTACTCTTTACCCTAGTATTTCCTACTCACTACCATGAGACTCTGTATAAGTTGTACACCATATTCCTAAGAGTGATTTTTCCTGGTCTTTTCGTACATTTAAGTCCTTACTTCTTTAAGGGCTCCTTAATTCATCGGTGGCTTCTAAACTTAAATCAACTTACGGTGGCATCGTACTATTCTATCTCATGTTTTTTATTTTTATTATACTGGACTTATTAATTTATTTGTTTAGCTATCTCCCAATCTACAAAATCTGTCATTTTCCATTCTTCACTATTCCTTCTCTTTACTAGATTCTAAGTTGAGTATATTCCTTCCATAAGGATCTTCAAATACAAACCTCTGCTTTACACTTAAGCTTGGTGACGCTCTGGTTAGGTGTTTGCACGCTTTCTGGAATTGAGGTTTTTGGAAGGGAGGGTCTTCATGTTGGTTTCTATTAAGGTCCCAAGATCAATAATAAGCATGAATCAAGTGCGAATACTAATCAAAGAAGTTGCGGAATACTCACATCGATCGGTTAAGCGACGCGGATACAAATAAAACAAAATTATGCTCTCTTCACTGCATTCGGCAGTGAGTAGTTTCTGCTCACTGGTTTGGCCTCAATTTGGTCCTTCGTCAAGCTCCAAGCTTCGTCGAATGGTTCCCGGCTCATGGGTAGACTTCCCTATCACCTTCGCATGTCTCGTAAGTGTGCTAGCACTTGTGATTTTGCAACAAAATCAAACTCTTTGCTTCCCTCACTGCTCACGGTTTTGTTGAAAACCAGTAAGCTTTTTGGCCTCATTGGGCGAGTGAAGTAGAGAGAAAGAGAGAAGGAGAGATGTGTTGAATTAATTGAAAAAGTGTAAATCAAACACTTATATATTTTCCAAAAATAAATAAGTGAATTACCTTTTATTTGATTTTCAAAAAATCAATAAAATGGATTTACCAAATTTGGCTCCAAAGGTCAAATGGAAACAACCATTCCAACAACTACAATCAATCACATCAATCAATGGTCACATCACTCAAAGTGACATGATTTGACGCTTGATGTGACGCTAGATGCGACTAGCGATTTGACGCTTGATTTGACGTGCCACACTCGAATTCGAAATGCGAATGCGCTCGCAAATAATCTCGGGCTCGGGTTCGCTAATTCCAAATTAATGAATTTTCTGATGCGTCGTAATTAAATGATTACGCCTAGCGAAATCACTATTCACGTCGCTAACGAATTAATTCTAAATTAATTCGTTCGCCCGAATTAAAATCTAATTTTAATTCCGCGTCGAAATCTGATTTCTTTTAATATATCAAATATATTAATTTATTGATTAATTCCAAATTAATCGTTATCTCTCTTTTAATGATATTTTATCCCAGATAAAATATCTCTGTAATTAATCCCAGATTAACTTTCTCTCTCTTCTAATTAATCCCAGATTAATTTAGAGTGTGAGTTATACGTCATCGGTGAATCTTTGGGAAGCGACCCATGAGATCCCCGGATATGTTGGCAGTAAATTCGGTCGTCGGACTATCCGAACACGTAAGTACCTCGTACTACGTTTATACCGATTTACAAGACAAGGTTGGCCTCTAGCAAAGCGCTATGCCTACCCAATTCTCCGGAAATATCCTTACAGGAATAAATGATCTATATCAGGCGTAGTATACGTAGTATTGCGTATTTCTGTCCAGTATCAGATGATCACGTGCTAGGTCTGGGGCTGGAATTGTGTATGCCCAGTACGAAGCACATGTCGGATGTCTGGTAACTAGTCTCTATAATCGGATAAACCTGACCTTGTCATTTTATCCCGATAGCTGCATCATTTAAGAGAACCAGTCTCGTATCCTACGTGACCATCATCTCCATATGACTGGAGTGACACTCCCGTCTTGACATCACACCCAACACACTACGATTCTCAATATACCCAGTATTGGCGTACACGGAACCTGTTAAAGCCCTGGATGACCTCAACCAAAGTATATTGATTGTCGCAAGTATTAGCGGTGCAAGTCTCAGGTTAAGACCAAATACACCTACCCTGATTTCGGACTTCCATATACACATAGTCATACTACCAATGGAATTCCGAGAGGGTCTATCCAGAGCGAAGCTGTTTCCCGTACCATCGGTAAAACACAACCTCCTATTACACATGCATGAGTATCATATACCCAAATATATGAGAACTATACCGTTGTGCCCTCACAACGCGCACAAGTGTATTACTAGTCTTTTACGTATTTATCGATGTCCAATCTCGATAATTGATGAGCGGAAAATATATCAATATTTACCGCCCCTTTTACTTAATATTTTGTTTAGTTTCTCGGGTTTGATGAACGTTTTGATGTGTTTTAGTTTATTTTGCAGATAAAATAATATCGGGACTTAATGAAATCATTTAGGACGAAATATGGGTCAAATAAGGGCAATTATTGGACTTGATATTTTAATTTTGGAGATTGGAAACTTGAAAGGGCGTTTTGACGAAGTGCAGTTTTGGAAATTCCAATTTTGCGCATCTGTCGTATTGTGGTAATAACCTTTTACTCAGATATCGGATTGAGCTGATTCAAGTTCCAGATTAAAGAAGACTCAAAGATCTACAACTTTGAAAGACAAAATAATTTCGAATTCTCAAGATTTAATGCCCGAAATTGATGAACCATTTAGAAGTGTGTAGTGTGTAATTATTAAAGTCACTTTCAATCATTTTCAAAGCAAAAAATAAATTAATAAATAAATAATAAAAATTATCAAATCATCACCAAACATGATAAGATATTTGGTGGAGCAATTAGTGGAGCAATTAATAATTGATTTGGTGGATGATTTGATGGAGGCAAAATTTTGCCTATAAATACCAAGCCATTTCATTTGTAAAATTCATACTTTCTTCTAAGGAATTCCTTAAGAATACTAAGAAGATTGTATCTTGTTTGTTTATTTATAGCTTTCAGTAATTAATTTCCGCTTTCGCACTTTCTTTTCTTTACTTTTCAGTTTTTACTTTCCGCAATTTACTTTTACGCACAGTACTTTTCTTTCTTTAATTTTCAATTTTTACTTTTCAGTAATGAGGAGGTAACTCCCCTTTGCTGGGGTAAAAGGTAAAACTTTTATGACTAATTTTAGATTAATCTCCCTTAATTATAATATATAAACTAGTTAAAACCTGATTTAACGAGGATACCGCCATATTGGTCGGTTGGTAATTATTTAAATTGGTTTTAACCTAACTAAACTGGATACCGCCTGATTGGTCGGTTGGTAATTAATTATTAATTTGACTTAATCTGGATACCGCCTATATGGCTGGTTGGTAATTATCATGCAAAATTAATATATTATATTAAGGGAGATATCTAAAATATAAGTAATAAAAGCGGATCCTTTTACCTCAGCATTTTCTTTTATTGTACTTTTACTTTATTTACTTTTCAGCAATTTACTTTCAGCATTTACTTTTCAGCAATTTACTTTTCAACAATTTACTTTTCAGTATTTAATTTTTAGTATTTTACTTTATGTCTTTTCTTTTATTTAAGTTTTTACTATCTGTAAATATGTGTCGTAACTAAGCCAGTTATCTGGGGTTGTGATGAAATCCAATATCACCGGTTTATAAGGGGTTAAATTATAGTTTGGGTAATATAAAGGTTTATTTATTGAGTCGTAATCCTAATGCTTTTTATTAACTGGCCATTAATAAAATTGAACTGGTAAATCTAAAATGAACTAGACATAGGGATTTTAGGTTTAAGACCTTAGACTTAATAGCCCACGATCTTCCTTGAGGATAGATAACCCTTTAATAGATTTCCTTACAGGATAGGAATATACCTGTCGGGCGGGGGTAGCCATAATTTGAACTTAAACTTAATGAATCCAGATAATTTGGTTGACATAAACATATGGTTCAATTGGGTTAAACTGGGTATTTGTGTCTGACCATCGACAGAGGCTTACACATAATTTAGTGTTCTAGGTTAATAAATCAATATATTACCCAACTTTAAGATAACCACTTCATCTTTAAAATGATATTGGAAGAAATCACAACCCTAGATGGTTTTTAATATTAAATTTTCTTAAAATCTACTTTCGAACAATGTTATTTACTTGTTTTTAAATTTAGAATCGTCACCATTACAAATCAATCAAACAACCTGTTAGATACTAGTAATCATTTGACCTCATAAAATTAATAGATTAGATATTAAGTCCTCGTGGGATCGATATTTTTATACTACTTGAACGATACGTGCGCTTGCGTTATACATGTGTGTTTACGCCGGTCAATAATACTCTGACTAGGGATATTTAATGATTTATCCTTCGTAGACTGATACTGTCTCATATCATTCTCCGTCCAGGAACAAATCATAGGGACCTCTCATCATTTATACATCTAGGTGATCTAATCACAAATGATAAGAGTGCAATCTCCTTTGTCACATAGTTAATTTGTACAACAACACCATGATCTGTACAAATAGTGACGCTATGGGTCATAATTGTCCAACAATCTCCCACTTGGCCTATAGCCAGTCACTCGAGTGCTTAACACCCGAACTATGTACGGTTGGCTCAAACTGCTGAGAAATGCTTTCGTCAGCGGATTTGCATGATTATCATCTGATGCGATTTATTCGATCATCACATCGCCACGATGTATGATCCGAACGAATCAGATGAATAGTCGAAGTATTTATCTGGATCGTTGATGAGACCACTAATTCTTTAGCCTGTGCTGACGCCTAGCTCAGCTGCTAACAGAACTATTCCTAATCTAATTAGGATTTATATCGACCCAAAAGGCTTCTATTGCCGCCTCAGCTGCAGCAATAACCCGCATTTGTTGTTTATACGGTAACAGTATCTTGCTTGGAAGATTTCCAGCTCACTGTTCCGTTATTCAAACTGTATAGTACCGTTTGCGACTTATAGTCGTCTTTCTCGTTTAGGAAACTTGCTACAGTGATCCCAGTCACTTCAAGTTCTTCTTCTCCACTGACTAAGACAGTATCCTTAGTTCTCAAAGATACTAATGGATGTTCTTAACATCAATCCAGTGACTATCACTCAGATTGGCCTGTTTGTGAATCCATATCCTCAAAGCGTATGAGACACCAGGTCGCGTATATTTTTCAATGTACGATTCCACGGAGAGTTTTCGAAAGCCAAGCTTTCGCCGATAGTTATTGTGGGAATATCATTTCCAAGAAATGACATATTATCATTATTTATATAGGACAACCACTGTCAGTGCGCTCCCACTAACCTCCTTATATACACAAGAATCATTTCGTTTTGAATTAAATCATAAACTATTATGATTACATCAAAACGACAATTCCAATAACCTAATGCTTGCTTCAATCCAAACATGGATCGACTAACCCGCAAACCTTGTTTGCTAGTTTTGATATGACAAAACCGACAGTATGTTATAAATATTCTCCGAAAGGTTTCCTTTTCAGGAAAGCGATCTTGCTGTTAAGCTGACATATTTCATAAATGAAATACGCAGCTTTAGCAAGCATTATCCAAATGGATTTATCGTGGCAATAGGTAAAAGGTTCAATTGTAATCAACACAATGTTGATAACGATACCTTTCCGCTAAAAGCCTAGCTTTATACGTTGGTATGTTGCCATCCATGTATGTCTTCCTTGAAGACTTACAGTACCAATAGGCACAATGCCTTGCGGTACATCAACTAGTGTCCAAACATAGTTGGTATACATGGAATCCATTTCGGATTCATGACACTTTGTCATAATAGGGAGTCTATACCTTGTATCACTTCCTCATACGTAGTCAGTTGGTATACCTCAATAAGATAGACATCTTTATGAGGTGAGATCAGAAACCCATACCCTAGGTTGTTTTCTAACTCTCTCCGACCTACGCGGTTCTTGTGTATTCGAAGATTATGGTAATAGTTTCATCCTTGATGAACTATTTATGTTCCATTAAGGAATGGGTGCCATGAATAGTATTACTCCGATTTTCATCGAGTTTTACTATCCTCTCATTTACCACTGCATATCGGTATTCCTCTTAGGAAAACCACATGGTGAGCAACAATCTAATTGTTCTCTTGTAAGTTGTTTAAGTACTATACTTATGGTATCCCTAGGATATCCTACAATTGGCACTTATCCAATTTGGGTTCTAGTTTGGTATCATCCAAACATATGCCTAGCATGCCCAAATTATCAGGAATTTGAAACCCGGTTTCTTTCCCGTTCATATCTAATATGAAATCTGTCAAACAGATTTTTATGGAACCTTATTCAAAATAAGTTCTTGCACTGTTAAAGCTTATCCGTTGAAGGAAATGGTAGCTCAGAGCGACTCATGATTAACCTTATCATGTCCAACAAGATTCGGTTACTCTGTTCGGACACACCGTCAGAATGACGTGTTCCGGGAGGAGTCCTCATTGAAAGAATACTATAATCTTTCAAGTATTATAGAAACTTATTGCCTAAGTATTTTCCATTACGGTCTTACCGTGACTGTTTAATACTTTAGCCGATCTGTTTGTCTATTTCGTGTCGAAACTTTAAAAGTTTCCGATTTGTGTTTCAAAAGAAACACGTAACCATAACGCGATGCCACATCCGTCAAGGTCACGAAATATTCATATCCATATCTAGCCTAGCTAGACATGGGCCCACTTGTTTCACTATGAACTAGGGCTAACATATCGGTGGCACTTACACTTTTACCAACTAAATAGTGTTTTAGGCATTTTGCCCAATAAACTAGATTCGTAGACTTTATTTGAATGGAATCAAATCAGTCCGAGTACCCACTCTTCAAAAGTGTGGATATACGATTCTTGTTTAATTGTGTCCCAGACAACAATGCCACAATATGTTTCTCCTGATCAAATCAGTTTGAGATATTTGTTTGTCATTATATATTTGAGATTTATTTATATTCAAAATAAATTCTGTTATTCACATCTAATGTGTTTATCTCAATATCATCTTTATATAATAAGACACTTTAGTGTTCTAGAATATAAAGGTTCACCCGCAGCGGGTAAAACACTGATACACAGAGATAATGTTTCTAGTCAAACTAGTTACATTATAACAGTTTCTAAATTTAAGTACATACCCGAAGGTAATTCCTAAATTTAGGTATCTACGGTTAAAACAGCGACTTTCGTCCCGTTTTCAATTCGCAGATAAATCTCTATTGAAGTCAGTATCCTGTTCAAAATAGATTCTGAACATCAATATATATTTATGTACCACACTAAGTATTTAAAATCCAATTTCAATACTAGTAGTGAACACAATTTGACAAACATATTTGAAGTCAGAGCCTTGCTCGTCTTCAGTTCCTTCATGTCTGCTTTGTTCAAACGGCAGTCACACTTCCGCGATCCCGTTTGGCACAATTTAGGCAGACATTTTGGGATATGTTCTTTATCTTCCTAGAAGATGATAATGATTTTGCATTTGCCCTTTTCATATTCCAGAAGCCTTTGGCCAAGCCTCGGGTTTCTAGAATATCGAAGTAAGGTGCGCCTTGCACTACTTGCCTAATTGCAAACTTTTGACTTTGTCTCCTTGAGAATAGTCATTAACTCTCCAAGAGTTTACTATTGCAATTTTAGTACTTCTAAAATCTAAACATAGATTTATGAAGATCCTTCAATTTCATTATCATACTTTAAGGATCTAATCCTTAGTTCTGATTCAGAAATTAAAGAGTCTACTGCGACAAGCTTAATGGATTAAGCACTAAAGTTATCATCACATAATCTTCCAAAGATTATGCTCGACTATTTGCTTAACTCCGGGCTTTAGGCATAATATGTTATTTTATCAAATAAAGTAACTTATTATTTTCCAGGACCATCCTGAAATTTATTCCCAATTTGAAAATTAAACCATTTAAATACATTTTCCCTAGGATTATGTATTAAACGTCAATCTTTCAATTTTATCTTGATTTTAATAGTCCAACTATTTAATCAACGATTTCGGTACTATTTATTATAATGATTACAATAGTCCAACTATTTAATCAACTATAATTTAATAGATTAAAATCAATTATATTGATTACTATAATCCAATTATAAAATCAACTATAAATGAATAGTTTGAATATAGTCCAACTATTTATTAAAACAACAATTTAAATATTAGTCCAACTAACATTTAATTTATTTGACGAATGATATTTGTTTGAGCGCGTATGGCAAGTAATTAAACGAGTATTGCAAATTCAATTCTTGCCTCCCACTATTTTTCGGCGAGCCTCTAACCCTCTGTCGAGTACTCGGGAAACCGCGTTTCCTAGTGGGCTAGAATCTCGTTAAATATCACACAATCTTGACTTTGGCCAACAAATTGTATGATAATTAACTAGGTAGATCTCTAAGATCGATTGGATCTAATCCAATTCCTAGATCCGGTAGGGGGACATCCAAGTCTGAAACA
Source organism: Zanthoxylum bungeanum (assembly GCA_019454045.1). Classification (NCBI taxonomy): domain Eukaryota; kingdom Viridiplantae; phylum Streptophyta; class Magnoliopsida; order Sapindales; family Rutaceae; genus Zanthoxylum; species Zanthoxylum bungeanum. The sequence continues at coordinate 12,973 of SKCR01047535.1, forward strand.
TATATCTTATATATGCCAATACATCCAATGTATTACCTAACCTTTTTTCCTCTGAATCAACTAAGCCTTGGCTTTGGCACAACAAACTTAGTGATCCCAGTTAAGCGCGACCCATTGACCATGGAAAGCTTCGTAATCAATGTCGATGGACAAGAAGTGGTCTTGACTTTGGCCAACAAACCACAACTTGGACAAGACACTGACATGAAACAAAGCCTTCGTGATTCAAACACATCCTCGATGGACAAAGGCCTTGACTTTGGCCAACAAGTCAATGCCAGTCTCGGATCTTGAGTGAGAATCACACAATGGAAGGAAAAACGCTTAATATTATTTGAGGGTTTTTCGCGTGCAATTGGCAACCAATTTATTATCTTTGTTAAGGTGTCATCATCATACACCCTTAAACATGCATTCTAAACACATAATAAAGCGCATATGAAAAATAATAATGATATGCGGATGGATACTTACACATTGATCCTAGATCATATCTCTCTCTTTCTCTCTCTCTCGCTAGCACAAGTTTACTTATACCCGTTACACTACACTTCTAAAGAAACCTCATTTACATTGAGGGGAATATGTGAGAAGAGAATACAAAGAATAAGGAGGTGATAAGACTGGACACGCAAGTCCAATTAATAAATCAAATTTATTACAACAATTTCTAAAATTGTCCCACCCATCTAATATCCATCCGATATACATTATTCATGCATCGCAACCATGTATTCACACAAGCATGTTATCAATTAATCTAATCAAATTAATTAATCTGATAAATTAGTGATCATCCAATGTTCAAACAACGATTTGATTTTGCTCGAGTCAAACTCGTTTTGCGAATAAGTACTCAAAGTATGAATTCTCGAATTAAATTAAACTACATAATTAAATCCAATTCAATATGCATTTAATTCTAATTCATTATTTAATTCCAAATTAAATATCACACTTTAATAATAAACCTCTTACGACTTAAATTCCAAATTTAATCGTTACGGGTCTTAAAACCCGATTAACGTCAAACGTCAATTAATTAAAGTCCAATGGGTTTTAATTAATTTCTTAAGGCGTGGACTTTTGGTCAACTCGGGTCAAACCGAATAACCAAAATCCAATCCGGGAATTACCCCATAAGCTTAGAAATCAATCTTGGCCCATTAGGCCCAATTAAACTTTAAAGGTCCATTAAGTCGCATTTTTGGCTTTATGGAAGCGGTTTTGGGCCTAATTGGATCCAATCTAATTTGCCTAAACCCAACTTTGTACAACAAAGCCCAACAAGCCCAACTACAACACTTAAGCCTAATTTCACAAAATAGGCCCAAATAATTAAATTCCAAAAATCCAATTTTCCCAATTTAATTACCAAAGTGTATAACATGATTAAGTACCCAAATTAACATTTCTAAAACATCAATATACACAATTAATCATGCTCATTTTCATCATCACATGTCCAACACATTTTGATTAAAATCAAACCCAAACATGCTTTAACATTCTCGACAATGGAGGGGATTTTTGTGTCCGATTCGAATTCAATCCAATTAATTCCACAATCGACATTAAATCATATTCCTCAATCGTTTCAAGTCATCCAATGATCAACGAAACAAAAATCACCAAGATAATAAGGGCTTCATACTCTCGGCTTTTAGGGTTTATTATGCCAAATTACAAATCCAATCCAATTGAATCAAATTCAACATTAAATAAACATTCCCTAATGATTTCCAACACATCTAATGAATCAAAAATCAAAATCACCAAGACATATTGTATGACCAACCATTCGGCCAACACCACCAAATTGGGCAAATTTGTTCCAAATAAAATTTAATCAAATTGATCAAATCAATATTCAATTAAACATCAATTAAACATAGTCATTCATCCAATTTCACAAAATCATGCTCAAAATCAATTTACCCAATTTTAAGCCCTAAACTTTTTCATGCTCAAACCTTGCTCTAGATGCCATTGTTGGTTTCTATTAAGGTCCCAAGATCAATAATAAGCATGAATCAAGTGCGAATACTAATCGAAGAAGTTGTGGAATACTCACATCGATCAGTTGAGCGACGCGGAGACAAACAAAATGAAATTCTGCTCTCTTCACTGCATTCGACAGTGAGCAGTTTCTGCTCACTGGTTTGGCCTCCATTGGTCCTTCGTCAAGCTCCAAGCTTCGTCGAATGGTTCCCGGCTCATGGGTAGTCTTCCCTATCACCTTCGCATGTCTCGTAAGTGTGCTAGCACTTGTGATTTTGCCACAAAATCACACTCTTTGCTTCCCTCACTGCTCACGATTTTGTTGAAAACCAGTAAGCTTTTTGGCCTCCATGGGCGTGTGAAGTAGAGATAAAAAGAGAAGGAGAGATGTGTTGAATTAATTGGAAAAGTGTAAATCAAACACTTATATATTTTCCAAAAATAAATAAGTGAATTACCTTTTATTTGATTTTCAAAAAATCAATAAAATGGATTTACCAAATTTGGCTCCAAAAGTCAAATGGCAACAACCATTCCAACAACTACAATCAATCACATCAATCAATGGTCACATCACTCAAAGTGACATGATTTGACGCTTGATGTGACGCTAGATGCGACTAGCGATTTGACGCTTGATTTGACGTGCCACACTCGAATTCGAAATGCGAATACGCTCGCAAATAATCTCGGGCTCGGGTTCGCTAATTCCAAATTAATGAATTTTCCGATGCATCGTAATTAAATGATTACGCCTAGCGAAATCACTATTCACATCGCTAACGAATTAATTCTAAATTAATTCGTTCGCCTGAATTAAAATTTAGTTTTAATTCCGCGTCGAAATCTAATTTCGTTTAATATATCAAATATATTAATTTATCGATTAATTCCAAATTAATCGTTATCTCTCTTTTAATGATATTTTATCCCAGATAAAATATCTCCGCAATTAATCCCAGATTAACTTTCTCTTTCTTCTAATTAATCCCAGATTAATTTAGAGTGCGAGTTATACGTCATCGGTGAATCTTTGGGAAGCGACCCATGAGTATCATATACCCAAATATATGAGAACTATGCCGTTGTGCCCCCACAACGAGCACAAGTGTAATACTAGTCTTTTTTGTATTTATCGATGTCAAATCTCGATAATACTCTGACTAGGGATATTTAATGTTTTATCCTTCGTGGACTGATACTGTCTCATATCATTCTCCGTCCAGGAACAAATCATAGGGACCTCTCATCATTTATACATCTAGGTGATCTAATCATAAATGATAAGAGTGCAATCTCCTTTGTCACAAAGTTAATTTGTACAACAACACCATGATCTGTACAAATAGTGATGCTATGGGTCATAATTGTCCAACACTTCATTGGTTCCGAGGGGACCTGGTCGACTACTCCATGTCTTAAGATTCATTACTCTTTATTGATTTCTCTGAGGTCTTCACTTATCTTACTGTCTCCAAACTTCTTTTCTTATTCACTGTACGTAATGAATCTTCTTGCCACTTCTGTTTCCTTCTTGCAGTCTGCATATCCTATTCTTTGGCTCTACAACCATGCTACTGAGGCTAGTGGTGGTTCGCTCTTTTGGCTATTTCCTAAATCTCTGCTCTTTGCTCTTGCCACCAATCACAACTATGGCACTTTATTCTATGGTCTATACTAGTACCTTCATCACTTCTAAATATCCCCAACCTCACGTGTCTATTCTTTTATACTTCCATGGTTTTCTACTGGCTGGTGGGTTGATCCTTAGGTTCTACCATATTGGTTTATCCTGTGGACTTTTACTAGCGCTGCAAACCTTGTGCTGACTTGTCTTGTTCTCTGGGCTACACTGGGTTCTCTTCCTAAAACCTCGAAACTTCCTTAATCTTTTTCCGGGTGAACTACCCTCCAAGATCCTACGTGAACTCTCGTCAGATTTCTTATGGTCGTCTATGCCTATAGTGGTAGGGACTAGGGTAAACATCTTATGTCTCGACGGGCTTCAGTATCCTTATTCTGGTGCTCTATGTTCTGGTAGGGTCTATTCCTCATGTATAGTAGGTATGAGGTAGGCTCCATCAGGGCAACTTCCTTATCTAATGCCAATAAAGGGTTCGAAGACTAGATAGTTTGAGGTCTTGACTCTATCAGATTGATGAGAGTAAGGTAACTAACCATTCATGTTTCTTGCTTGTGGATCTGGGTTTGAGTTTGGGGATATGAAATTCTCTAAATCCTCTTTGGCATCTCGTTCCATTGGGACTCTCAAGACTAACCTTTATTTCCTACTTTTGTTGCTGGCTTTTTCCTTGCTACTAGGGGAACTTATTATCTATACGATGTACTTGATGGCTATTGAATTGGCTTAAAGGAAACTTTTCTGAGGGATGGAATCTTACATCTACTAGGAAATTCTGTTACTTGTTGGGGCTTTACTATTCTCTTGGCTATTATAGTTTCATGTACTAGTCTGATTTCGTATCTCTTTCTTTCTTACTTCTGATCACTTAAGCATTCTAATACATTTCCTTACTCTTCTTCTAGCTTTCTCACCCTTTCTACTTCTCTGGGTGGATATCCTTAAACTTTTCTATTTCTTTCTGTCTCTTTACTTCTCTGTCTCTAGCTATTTTAAGCTTCTATGCATCTTCTTTTTCTTCCTTATAACTCATCTTTCCACTACATTGAGTACTTTTCTTAAAATCTTGTCATATGGTTTCGTAGCTTGTTTATACTTATGGTGATAGGCCGAATATCTCCAAGAAGATTCCTAACTTGGATCTAGAGTATAATTGTTCTCGTAAGGAATACTATTCGAATGATTTAGGAAAGCTTACTAACCTGTCTATGGATCTTGAGGACGTACTCGAGGATCGGATACTGGAGAGGTAGTGCCCCGCATACAAGTATCACAGATACTCTATGTATATAATACCCTAGCACTCGACCCACTGCAGTCATTGACTCCCTAGACCATGATCTGATACCATCTTTGTAACATCCCCGATCTGAGAGATGCTACCGGCAGAGGATAGACCGTACTAACCCCATAAGCCTCTGACTCTAATAACTGCTATTCAATTTCTGATACTCGTTTCTCTGATATATATATATATATATATATATATATATATATATATATATATATAATATATATAATATATATATTGTGTAAGGGACCGTAGCCCAAACTCAACAACTTATCATACAAACTTAACTCCAAAAATGGTATACATAAAACTTGTGTCTTTACAACGACTACGACATGAATAGAAACTGGTACATGACTTATATTTTGACTCTGACTAGACTCTTATGCTCTCTAACTCTGAACGGATGGACTCCAAACCCTAATGACTGCATCAGTATCCTTTCTTTCTCGAGCTTGTCCTCCGGGAATACCTTGCAATAACAAACACTGGCAGTGGGGGGTTAGACCGTTGTACGATCTAAGTGAGTGGACGAGAAACTAAAATACTAAATTCAAAACATTAGGTTTTAAAACCAAAGTTTCATAAATCACTGCATATGAAATCTCTTTTCTGAAATTTTCATCTGAAATCTCTTTAATAAAACTTGTCTTTCTAAAAACTGCTTTTGAAACTCTGGTTTCTGAAATCTATTTCTGAAAATCTTATTTTCTGAAAACTGTGTTCTGAAAATCTGATAACTGTGAACTGCTCTGTATCTGAAAAACCTTGATGTATGAGGGCGTTACGTATTGTCGTCCGCTCATACGCCTAACTGTAGCCAGTAGTGCAAATCCATGACTTTGGAGCGTTACGTATCGCCGTCCCCCAAAGCATGCCACTACTGTATCTGAAACTGGTGGTATTGGAGCGTTACGTATCGTCGTCCCCCAAGCCACAAAACTAGAACCGGGGGTGCCGATCTATGCTACCACCAAAGCTCTGAAACTAGGGTCTATAGGCGTTACGTATCGCCGTCCCCTCAATCATCTACATGTGCACATGTCCTATATCCGTCAATTCCATCTCAGTATAAGTTACATATTGGGGTGGGTTTTTCCCCCATGCCCCGAAAAACATAAATCTCATGTTTGAAAACATTTGTAACTTAAAACTCATGCTGAAAAATAATCTTTCTAAATCATCATTGTATGTATATATAAAAAAACATATGTAATAAAATTCAGTCTAACGCCCTACATGCTTTTAAAAAGTAAGTCTGAATTCAAAACTGTTAAATAAAATCAGTTCTGAGAAAAAGGTCCACTCACAGTTTTGGAATCTGGCTGGCATTCGCTTGCTGAGGGAAATTTCTGGTTCCTGCGATGATCCTAAAATCGACAACTTGGTTAGAAAATAGGCTAGGAAACATATTCCAAATTAGCCTAAATTTTCCCTCTCAAGCTCTTACTTAATATTTCAAAGCATATTATTCTTATATCACATTGTACCGTGTATTCTCAAACTGATACGAGACCCTAAGGGTGGTCTCTAACATGTTATGGTGGAACTGGGATGGTTTAAATTAGTTTTACAAAAATTTTGACCTCGCGTCGCGACGCTAGGTGTTGTGCGTCGCGATGCGCACCACGCATAAATGAATCTCAGTTTTCCAGCACGTGTCGCGACGCGTGCTTCTTTTGCGTCGTGACGCGAACCTGGAAAATCAGGTTCTGCACTGGTTCTTCAAGTTTTTTTAGCGAAATACATCCCCAATGCTTCATATCAATTCTTATCACATAAACCATGTTATTAAACTTAAATAAATACCCACAACACTATTACAACCAACTAATATTCAATCCACTAACTTCACTTAATTCTTACCCAAAATTTAGTAAGTTGGGGATTTTACCCCCAATCACCATTTTAGCACAATAATCATTCATTCACCATCACATCCAAGCCAATCAACCTACTCTAATCATCAAAACTTAAAAACTCCAAAAATAATAAAATGGGTCAAGTGGGTTTCTTACCTCTTTTTCCTTGTTTTTCTATAATCCCTCATGTCTTCCATTATTTCCCTTCTTTTCTTTGCTTGGTGAATGGCATTGGACCCTTACTTCCTCTCATTTTTTTCTTCTCTTTCTTATTCTTCTTCTTCCTTTCTCATTTTCTTCCTCCCTCACGTCTTCTTCTTTCTTTTCTTTTCATTTTATTTTAATTTTGTGAATTAGTGAACTCTTTATATAGTGGGATCATTTGATATTTGGAAAGTTGGAGAAGAGTGTGGAAGTTGGAGAAAATTTTAGATTTTTGTTTTTGGGTCCGAAATTACTATTCACTGAATTTTTGACTTGCTTTTTGGACCCATCTCCGGTCCGAATTTGGGAAAATATTCAACGCGGAAGTTATAGGCCTCGATCTCATATTTTCGATGGTATAAATTTCATAAAAATCGGAGTTCATATGAAAAAATTACGCCCCAAATACCACGGGCTGTCCAAAAAGAAATATTGTATAGTCTCGTCCCGAGACTTCGAGGAATTTACCGATTATCCCAAAGTCATACCATTAGTATATTTGAGCCTCAATATAATTTATTTTATGTGCCTTTGTCCCGTACGTAACAGTACCACTGTATGCAGTAGTAAAAACTACCAATCGTTACACTTGTGACACTTGCTTATACTGTCCCGTGTGACATTTCATTCACATGTTTTATTCAGATGATTAATTTTATCGATAATGCATATTTTTAATTATATTTGTGAATTTTATATTGATATATGGAAAACCCAATTGAGGTGAGTTTTCAAATCCTTGTTGAGCATGTTGTTTTGCTCACCCCTTCATTACATATTCAGGTAGTGATTTTGGAGACCGGGACTACGAGGAGTAGAATTTGACTTCTCAGGATTTTGAGTTGTTTAGAGTGGTGATCCCTTACAACTCAATATTTCTAGGTAATTCGTATAGACTATAGGCTTTATTTATGATGATATATATATATTACAAGAAAATTGACTTTTAGTGACGAAAATTTAATGGTGAAATAAATTTCGTTACTAAAAGTAATCTTTTAGTGACGAAATTATATTTCGCCACTAAAAGTAATCTTTTAGTGGCGAAATTATATTTCGCCATTAAAAGTATCTTATAGTGGCAAAGATAGTGGTGAAAATAACTTTTAACGCCCAAAAATTAAATTCGCCACAAAAAGGTTATTTTTAGTGGCGAAATATAATTTGCCCCACTAAAATCCCACTAATTGAAAAAAAAAAATATTGGCGCCCATGCCAATTTTTCCCGGTCTTCTTCACTACTAAAACATAATTTTTTTTTTTTGTTTACAGACCCATTTTTGGACATAAACCTCTTACAAAACCCTAAGGCTCTGTTTGGTTGGGGGGTTTTGGAGGGGAGAGGAGGGGAGGGGAGGGATTATTTTAAATAATGGTTGTTTGGTTCAATTTTTTGGAGGGGAGGGGAGGGGAGGGGAGCAAAATCCCTCCTAAGCCAATTTTTGCTCCCCTCCAAAAGTGGGGGGTTTTGGAGGGGAGAGAAAGTGAGCAATTAAATATTAAATGCATTGACTAAATTATCCCTACTTATACATTAAAATCCAAAATTATCTTAATTACAAATCTCTTTTATATTTGCTTCACCATTCAATTCTTTTTATTCTCTTATCTTATATTTGTTTTAATTTTATTTTTAATAACACGTATTATGTAGAGCTTTTAATTTTAATTTTATTATTTGTTTAATTCAAAGATAATATAAGCCTATATTGTTTTAAATTTATTTATAAAATGCTATAAGGATAAAATAGTAAATTAATTTTAAAATCTCTCTCCTCTCTTCTTTAACCAAACATATATTTAATTAAAAACTCTCTCATCCCCTCCCCTCCCCTCATTTGAACCAAACATATATTTAATTAAAATCCTTCCCCTCCCCTCCCCTCCCCTCCGTTAAAATCCCTCCCCTCCGTTGAACCAAACAGACCCTAACCCTTCATTTTTTTCCCTTCATCAAAACCAAACGCCACCAACCCCCATCCCCCCATTTTCGACTTCGTCTTCCGTAACCACTTCTTCTTCATCAAAAATCCAATTATGTTCTTTCACAATTGGATTGGGTATTTTAAATTAGGAGACGACAATCAAGAACCATGTCTCTAAACCCAATCTCAGGCTCAGATTCTTTCGTTCGATCAACGAAAGAATCTGATGAAGAAGACCGGGAAAAATTGGGTGAAAGAATCTCAGGCTCAGATTCTTTCGTTCGATCAATTAAGTTGGGTGTTAGGGTTTGTTTATTATTCATCATTTTAATTACCCAATTTTATTTTATAAATTGAAATTTAATAAAATTGTTGTGCAGGTGAAGAACTGTGCAGCAGCGGGAAGCAATTACCGTACCCAAGTGGTGACGTGTCGAAAGAAGGAAATACATCCACAATTCTACGAGGATGCAAAAGTAAACTGTAACGGTGAGCTTGTAATGACGACAGGTGGGACCCAGAAGGGGTATGTGGTCGATGTCTGGTCGGGAAACCACCCGTTTTACCTTGGCGGCCGCTCTGCTCTTGTCGTCGACGCCGACCAAGTCGAGAAGTCTCATAAGAAGTTCGGTGGATTATCTGAGATTATGGAAATTCCCGTGCTTAAAGGAGAGATTGTGTTGCCGCGCAAGTCTGGTTCTGCTAAAGGTGGCAAGAAGAAGTAATTGAGGGCTTTTATTTGAGTGAATTGAATCATTTTGTATGGTTATGTGTTGATATTGAACAACATTATTATCATTATTGTAGAAATTGGTTAAGAGCTATCTTTTTAGTGTGTTTGGTTACTAAGACATTCATTATCTGCTAATTCTCTTTGATTAATAATGAGAATTTTTACTAGGTGAAATGGCTCTAGGAATGATTGAAAAATGGTAAAAATGATTATGCTTGGTGCAGAAACACGAATTTAATGGCACGAGGTATTTTTATTAGGTATTTAGCTAAATTTTACGACCATTAATCCATCAGCTATGTTGTATTGGTGACTTGAGAAAGCTTGGAGATTAAATACTTTTATATTGCTGGTTATTTATGTTTTTAATTTTTTTCTACAGGAGATCAATCATGATGGTGCTGATGGACTGTGGGCAGAGCTTGTGAACAACAGAGGTCATTCCGAAATCTCTCAGTTTTGAAAATTATTAGATAAATATTCTATTTTAGTTCAACACTTTCTTACTGATTGCCAATTCCTTAGGGGATAAGAACATTGTTTTGGATGGGAGGCCAGGGCCTAGGGGTCATTACATTGTAACATTTACTATTTAGGTTTGTTTAACCAAAACATGATAAAGACTTTTTATCGATATTTTTGTGAACTAATAAGTACATTCAAAGGTCTGCCTTAGTGATTTATGATTTTTTTTTTTCTTTTTTGAATGCTTATGTGACTATAGAACCTTGATATTCTTGGTATATATAGAGTTTTTTCAAATTATCGAGGCCAGAATGGCAAAAGGCTGATGCCAATAGCCTGAAATCATTTTAAAATTATTTCACATATAATCATTTGAGCCTTCATTTTTTTGCATATGTATATGCATATTCACTTTTCTTAAATGCGAATTTGGAGCCGAAAGGGGAAGTAAGATGTTGACCTAAATGTAATGCCATGTAAGGTAAAATAGAACAGTTGATCATTCAGCTACAGGATGTAAAAGGTTGTTTGCCTTTCATTTTGCCTTTGAAATATACTATTATTTGTCCCTTGACAGTACTTCATTTTCTTCTTGCTTTTCAGGTGAAGAAATTATAATTTGCTACTTCATTACTTTTGACCATCTGAATATGTTTACTCACTTTGAAAACTCTTCTTCTTGACAATTACTGGTTTCCTAACTGTCTGAACACTTGATATTTGGTAATCTCTCTGACTTTGTTAGGTGATATACTTTGGTGATCACTTATTTAGTGACCTAAGAGGGCCTTCAAAGGCTGGCTGGCGCACTGCAGCTAGACCCGGCCAGCGGTTCGGTTCCGGTTCGGAACCGAATCGAACCGGCCGATTTCCGGTTCCACACTGAAGCAGAATCGGAACCTTGAACCGAACCGGAACCGACCGGTTCGGTTCCGGTTCCGGTTCGGTTCGAACCTTTTTTTTTTAAATTTCGAAAATAAATTAAAATAAATGAGATTAATTTAATAAATAAATAAAATTATTACATTGAAGAGCTTGAGCTTAAATTTTTAAAAATTTAAGTTGCCTACGTATCCTCCAAGGGTGAAAGGAATCAAAGCTCACGTAGTTCCATTACAATTTTAAGATTTTTCCCCTTTGTAAATTTACAATTTTATAATTATCAATCATCATTATCAGTTGATCATTCAGCTCCGGTTCTGTTTGCACTTGTTGCAGATGCATTATCGAACAAATCTTCAAAATCATCGGGGGCATCTTCTGGTTGTCTCAGATCAATTCGAGTCCAATCATCCACACAAGCTGTTGCTTCTAGAGTGCTTGGATGTAATGAAGATCGTCTAACTTCCAATATATTGCCTCCCAAGCTGAAGGCTTGCTCAACCACAACGGTGGAAATAGGTGCTGTCAATATCTCTTTAGCAATAATTGACAAAACATGATATTTATTTTGATGTCGGTTCCACCAGTCAAGGATTTTAAAATTTTTACTAACTAAACTTTCAGTAGGAAACTCGAAATTTGTAGATAAATAATTATCTAATTCGTGGTTATTAGTTGTCGTATCCCTAACTTTTTTATTTCGTTGCAATAACCAACGATCCACTGCGCTAAGTCTTGTTTGAATTACCGGTTCGCTACTACTAGATTCACCTAATGTTCCTAAGTTATATCTTACAATATAATCATTAAATAACTCAATTAAATCATTTCTTAATTTCGTCATTATTCTTGTAATATCAATTTCATCTAATATTCCTAAATAATCATAGTAAGCTTGTAAAGCATCATTCAAACCTTCTAATTTAAATCTAGGATAAAAAACAGTAGTAATAAGATAAAGTAAATGAATGTCTCTAAAATAATTCAACCATTTTACCTTCATAACAGTAATAACTTCTAAAAAAACAATATCATTAGGATCGCTACTTTCAGCATGTTCATCGAGAGCACCAACAATATTCAAACTTTCAAGAAGAAATAAATGTGCTGTTGGATAATAAACACCGCTACAAGTTAAAGTAATTTCATTAAAAACTTTTAAAACATCTAAAATGTTTTCACAAATATCCCATTGATTAGGATAAAGTGTGACATTTTGAACATGTTGAGTAAAAAAACTACATAATAGATATTTGTATTAAAATGCTTGACATAAAAGAAAATAAGTTGAATTCCAACGTGTTGGAACTTCTCTTGAAAATTTAATCGGTTTAATACCATTTATTTTACAAAACTTCGTCCATTCTCTCCTAACTTGAGAATATGACCAAATACAATTAAGTGTCATTTTAATAGGATCAAGGAAAGGTGATAATAATTTTAGACCGTCTTGAACACATAAGTTAAGGACATGACATGTACAACGAATATGAAAAAATCAACCCCCTAAATTTGGTTGACATAAGGATTTAAATCATTGATGGATGCAGTATTTATAGATGCATTATCAAATCCAATTGTTAAAATTTTATCTACTAAATCATATTCATTAAAAATTACCTTCATCATTCTATAAATATTTTGTGCAGTATGTTGGTCATCAAAAACTTTAAATGCAATAAGTCATTTTGCATGGTAAATGATGCATCAATCCAATGACAAGTCACACCCATGTATGAGTGTGTTTGTCAAAAATCTCTTGGGTTGGCATATTTGACATGAAGTTCTCAGATGAGCTTGTCATTTTTCGTTTAAGAATAAGTAAGAAAAATAAAAAAAATTGACTAATGATAATAACTAATTGAATTGAGATTGAGAATAAGAGAACTGAGGAATTGAGAGATTTGAATTTGATGTGTTGAAATAATGAAAATGAATCCTATTTATAGAGTTTTAGAATTTTTTTGATACAAAAAATGCCCATAAATATAACCGTTTTATTACTGTTATTAGGGATATATTAGGAATTTATAATTTATAATTTTTTTTATGCCTTAAATTAGGCTTTTTTTTATTTTGAGGCCAGAGAGCCAACAGCTAGTAGCCGTTGGGGTTCGAACCCCAACCGAACCGGTCGACCACGGTTACGGTTCCAAAACCGGAATCGGAACCTTCCGGTTCCAACCAGTTCGGTTCCGGTTCCAAATCGGAACCGTGGGCGGGTCTAACTGCAGCCATCATCCATGAGCTAGAAGTATGTCCATTGTATTCTATTTTTCTTAAGTAATTTCATTTCTTCTGTGGTTAAAATTGGAATTCTAGTGCACAAATCCTCTATAAATGTGGGAAATTAGAAACGATGCTTGTGTATTGGGTATATAGAATCAACTCATGCAATTCATGGCTAGTTCTGATTAATACTAATATAAGATAAAGTGAGGAAATGTATATTTCCACTGTCATTTTCTTCACTCATTTTTCCTTCCCTTCAATCAAATTATATTTTATCTCATATGTTGTTACTTATTAGTATAAACTTTGGTTCAATAGTCATTTGATTTTTAAATCTGGTGTTGATATTGCAGCTTGTACGGAGCAACAGCCGTCGGTTCATGCCATCACAAACTGTTGAAGAGACTTATCAATTTTAAAGTTTGGATATAAAATGTAAACTTAGAACTAAGACGGAATCAACAATAATTTTTGAAAATACAAATATTTTATTTGCTTATATTAATGTATATGATCATTAAATTAATATATCAAAATTTATGTATTGTAAAACTTTACAATATAAAATATCTTATGATATATAAAAATTTAGGATTTATTTTATTTTATTTATTACATTTTTAAAAAAAACAGTACTTTTGGTGGGGAAAAAAATTCGCCACTAAATGGTATTAACTTTCGCAACTAAATGTAATTATTTCGCCACTAAAGGTTTTACCTTTAGTGGCGAATTCTGAACTCCTTAGTGGCGAATTTATTTCCCTACTAAAGTGTTATTTTTAGTGGGGAAAATTTATTTCGCCACTAATACCTTTTGGTGACACGTTTTTAGTGGCTGATCAGTGTCGATATTATATTTCGCCACTAATAGCTTTAGTGGCGAAAAATTTCCCTACTAAAAGTCATTTTTCTTGTAGTGATATGAGATTAGGTAGCTAAAAGATTATGCATATTTGATGGATCATTGTTTTCATTTTAAACTTATATGGGTGATCGCATTTACTGTTGGAATTTTTATGATCTTAAATTTGATGATCTTGTATTTTTGTCGTTCTTATAAGTCCCCGAGGCTTGTGTTGGATTTTTTTTTGTTTTATTTTTAATTAAATTTGAAAAAATTGCATAAATATCATTGACCCTGATTTTGTATCGTGACATGTATAGACTATTTTTTGAATATATTCATTTTTATAGTATTTTATATATAAATACATAATAAAATAATAATTTATTATCGATATCAGATTACGCATCCGACTACAGACCCTTCACCCCGCTTGTTATCTTGGACCAATGGATTGGGTTGGTTTTTAAAACATTGCTTAATACACTCTTCCATCTTAAAAATTTCCTGTCAATCTATTGCAAGAATGTTTATTTAATTTTTCATGTCAATCTATTGCTTAATACGCTCTTCTCATAATTTCGTGTTTCTTTTTTTTTGGGGGGGGGGGGGTATTCCCACAAATTCGTTTCCTATTTAATTAGAATTAAATTAGGCTTATTTGCACGTGATTTTTGTATTTATTTGTCAATTAACTTTATTTTAGCTAGCTTTATTTCATAAAATAAGCTTCATTCCTTTTTAATTCGTCTTAAATTATAGTATACTTTCTATTTTGAGAATAACATATTTGTTAATTGTCTAATATATCGTTACTTAATATGTCTTATTATCAACAAATATAAATTATCATTAATTGTACTTGAAATAATAAGTATAATTATGAGTATAATTAAAAACATATAAGTAAAATTTATTATAATAATTATATTAACTAAATTTTCTTAAATTGTGTGAAAATGGAAATAAACCTATCTTTATGAGATGAAAGAACTAATATTGACAAGAAATATGCAAACGTCCGTCAAAAAAAAAAAAAAAAAAAAAAAAAAAAAAAGAAAAAAAAAAAGAAAAAAAAAAAAGAAATGAAGAAGTTGAATAATCGATCATTCAACATAAAATCGACCAGCGTTGTGTTATGGAAACTAATTTTCATGTTGTGGTTCACTGGTTCGATAATGGAGTTTGGCTTCATTGGACCCCTTCGGTCTTGCTAAGATGATATTTTATGATTTGCTCAAAAATTCGTTATACTTACTGAGAGGTGAACAAAATAGCAGATTTTCTAGCGCATTTCAGGTCACTCTATATTTTTTTAGATTTTATTAAGTCTTCCTTTTTCAACCAATCTGTTCAAACAACATTCGTTCAACATATCAAATTTTCATTTCTCTCTTTCAGCTACCACGCAGGTATTGTCAACTTTATAATAATCTCATGGTACCATAGTCAATATTCAAAATAAGCGGTAAAGCAGTTTGTAATTGACATTGGAAAGTGACACTATTAGAAGTATATTATCAAATAAAGTTTCTGGTCAAGATTTACTAACACGGGTCGGTTAGTTAAATCCGCTGAGACCAGTACATGTCGTATATCGAGACTTGGTCCGATGATTTATCCCAATAAATCATTAGTTATGAGAGACTCATATAGACATGTAGGTGTTTATATTGGATAAACACTGAACGACTCACCGAATATTCTTAATAGATGGTACACCAACGTCAATAAGAATATTTTCATGTTGAGTAGCATAGTGGTCCTTCGACTTGAGATACCGATGTGGATGTATGAGACATCCTCCACACTTAGATGGAAGTCACGTCATCGATTTATTTAGATCAGATCTCCGCATGTTCGTTGGGTATGGACCGATCCTCATGATATCTTTTGTGTGTCAAGATAGGATCCGTCAGTTCTGTGTACAGAGCATAGTTAGTCCAAATGTGATTAGCGATCTGTTAAATCTATGGCCATAATATACTTCAGAAATGAGTTCCGAATGTTATTTAAAGATTGCTAATAGATACGTCGACGACATTATACCTATAGAGATTTGACATTTACATCTATATCTCTGGGATAATCCGGATACCTATGATGGATGAATTATACGTATGCAATTATCTCGACCTGTATGGTTCAGCGAGTTTATCCGTGGCCGTCATAATTTACGGGTGGGTGAATTATGAACATAAAATATGATTTCCTGACGGATATGTCTGAACCTAAAGAGTCTCACTAATGAAATATACTCATGGAGCACTAGGACCATATTTATGAATAATGATGATTATTTATAAATCGTTTAATGGTTAAACGAAAGATACATGCTTTAGGGGTCGATCCGTCATTTCCTAACTAATATGTATTGTATTTAATAAATGATATTATTAAATACATATTAATTAATTGTCAAATTAAGATATTTGACATATATCATTAATATATATATTTGAGATATTTAAAGTAAATATAAAACATATATTTGAGATATTTGTATTTAATTAATTAATTAATTGTTTAAATAATCAAAGTAATTAAAATATAAATATCTTACCAAATGATAATGTTGGGAAATGATTATTAAGTGTAAATTGTTGACTTTACATTAAAAGAAAAAGTTTGTCAAATTGAGTTTGACTTCTTTGATATTTGTTTAATTTTGATTAAATTGAAAATATCTCTCTTTCTTTTATTTCTTACAAATTTCTGCCATACCCTAGAATATATAAGAGATATATTTTTTCATTTTCTTAAACCTTGTTCAAGCCTCCAAAATATAAACATAAGAAGTTAGAGAGAAAAAGTGAAGAAACAAGAAGAAAAACTAAAGAAAGCTTGGATTTTAGTAAGTATTTCCAACTTTCTATTAGAGAAAAATTTGTTCCTTTTGTTCTTGGCTATAACATAGTTTGTTCTTAAGTTTTCTACTCTTTCTTGTTTTGTGTTTTGAGTGTTGGAAGCATGAATGATAGGTGTATGCATGTATGCTGTTCAAAAAGAGCCATTAAAGAGTTAGTAAGCTTTCTTGGTTGCCATTCTAGAATTGTTAGGTCACTCATTGATGACCTAGAATATTCTTGAGTTTTTCAAAGTGGTGAGACTTGTTTGGTGTTGTAGAGATTAGATTAAAGTACCATCGGGCTTCAATTTCCTTTTGAAAATCCATTTGTAACCAATCGGTTTGCAACCAGATGGTAAGTATCCCATGTATGGTTTTGTAGAATGGATTCTACTTCGCTATTTATTGCTTATTTTCAATAAATAGATTCAGACAAAGTTATGTCCTCTTGAAATGTTTGAGGTTCAGCTTCTGTGAGAAAGGTTAAAAAAATCATGTCTCTAATCTTTTGCTACCTTGATTCTTTTTCCTCTTCTAGGTTCTAAATCTTTCTCTTGGAGAGTTGATGTTTATTTATTTGGTTCCAAAACCTTGTCTTGAACACCAGACTAAATTCAAGCACTTTACGTTTATTTTTATCAAGTCTATCCATATAAGGTAATATATGCTCGAACCATTAAGCATTATTAGACTCAATAATAGTATTTACTTGGATATATGAAATTTCAGATTTAATTACTAGAAATCAGTATGCTGCACTATTTTTAGCATATCCAATAACACACAATCAATAGTTTTAGGTTCTAGTTTAACTCTTTTAGGTAAGGGAACTTGAACCTTTGCTAGGCAACCCCAGTCTTTCAAGATTTTGTATGCCGATATCCTTTTCTTCTTCATTTTTCATATGGAGATTAATCACTCTTCTTTGGTGGAATTATGTTCAAGATGGTGTTAGTTGTAAGTAAAGCTTCACCCACATGTTATGTGGTAAACCAGAACTGTTAAGTATGAAATTCATCATATTTTTTAATGTTCTATTTTTTTACGTTCAACCACCCCATTCTGTTGAGGAGTGTAAGGTGCTGTTGTTTGATGAATTATTCCATTAGAAGTATAAAATTCTACGAAGACATTAGATTCATATTCTCTGCCTCTATCAGATCGTAATATTTTGATCTTCTTGTCTAACTGATTTTCCACCTCAGCTTTATATATCTTAAACATATTCAAAGATTCGTCTTTGCTATGTATCAAATATCCATAACAATATCTACTACTATCATCTATGAAAGTGATGTAGTAATTATTTCCACCACGACTTGGTATTGATTTAAAATCACCCAAATCTATATGAATTAATTCTAACAATTCATTTGATCTTTTAATCACAGATTTATAGGACTTGCTAGCAAACTTGATTCAACATATGTTTCACATTTATGCATATTATCTTTTGTATAATTAGGCAGCAAACCAAGATTAACCATTATATGCATATATTTAAAGTTTATGTAACCTAGTCTAGCATGCTATAATGTAGAAGATTCAAGCAAGTAAACAGAAGCCTTATTTATTTAATTAATATTAGCATCATCAATTACATTGAGTTTGAAGATGTTAGGGTTGGTGCTCTGAGCGCCAATTTTATTATGTATTTCCTTGTAAATACTAATGTAACATTTTATTCTGAATAAAATGAATAGTTTCTTTTATATAACTTCCTCTTTTATATGGTAAAGACGTAACAGACCTAAGAATGATTAGTTATGATACTATTGCAAAAGAGTTGCAACTGACATTGAGTTGTATCATGATGTTGTTATTCTTAGACAGTTCCCGGTCAAGGTTTACACTACTTGGTCAATAAAGTAAACCCGTTGAGACTGATACATGTCGTATATTGGAATCTTGGATTCCGATGGTCTCTCAATGAACCATGAGTCTTGGAGACTCGTATAGACGTGTATGTGTTTATACCGGATAAACACTGAACAACTCAATGAATATTCTTGATGGATGGTACACCAACATCAATAAGAATCTTTTCGGATTGAGTGAGCATAATGATTCTTTGACTTGAGATACCACTGTTAATATATGAGTTATCCTCCACACTTAGATGGCAGTCACGTCACCGATCTATTTAAATCAGACCTCTGCATGTTCGTTGGGTGTGGACTGATGCTCAGGATATCATGTGCGTATCAAGAAATGATCCGTCAGTTTTGTGTATAGAGCATATGTATTCAATATGGAATTAGCAATCTGTTAAATCCATGGGTCTGTGGTACACTGTAGAAATCAGATCTAAGTATTATTAAGGGATTGCTAATAGAAACGTCGACATGATTATATCTATAGAGATTTGACGTTTATATCTATATCTATGGAATAATTCGGATACCTGTGATGAATGGATTATACGTATGCAGTGACCTCGACTTGTATGGTTCAGAGAGTTTATCCGTGTTTGTCATAATTTACGAGTGGGTGAATTATGGACACGAAATTTGATTTCGTGACGGATATGCCTGAAATTAGAGAGTCTCACTAATGAAATATACTCGTAGAGCATTAGGGCAACTGTTATGAATAATACTGATTATTTATAGCTCATTTAATGGTTAAACGAAAAATACATGTAATCGGGACCTAATCGTCATTTCTGAATTAATGTGTATTTGTATTTAATACTTGATTTTATTAAATACACATTAATTAAATATAAATTTGTGATATTTGACATATATCATTAATATATGTATTTGAGATATTTAATGTAATTATAATACATATATTTAAGATATTTATATTTATTATTTAATTGTTTAATTTTTAAATAATTAAATTAATTAATATAAAAATTATCTTAAGTAATGATTTTTTCTTTTAAATGGTTTGATACCATTGGTCCATTTGTGAATTTACTTTATGAAAGATAAATGTTATCTTTATTAAAGTAAAATGTGTTCCAATGGAAATTAAACAAAATTTAAATAATTGTTATTTATTTTTGTTGTTGTAATATTCGGCCAAGGTGTGATTGATTTAAAAAATTATTTTTTTTTTTCATTTACAACACTTTGAAAAGTTTCACAATATTTACAAAGTGAGTTGAGAGAAAATTTGAAGAAAGAAAGGAAAACAAAGCTAAAATTTGGAATTTTTGTAAGTATTTCTTAACATACTTCAACTTAGAAAATATTTCTATTAATCTTAGCTTCGATTTGTGTTGCTAAGTTGATGTCCCTACTCTTTTAGTTTGTAATAAATGTGTTGGAAATTTATTTGAAGGTGTTTAGCATGTATGATTAATTAATAAGCTAATTAGGAGTAATTATGCTTATTTGATTAATTGGTGATTAAAGTTGCCATTCTAGAGTTTTAATTCCACTCAATTATAACCTAGAATTGTTCTTAAGTTATTTCAAGTGGTGAGACTTGTTTGGTGAATTATTGAATTGATTAAATCAATTTAGTGTAAATTATGTAATTGGTGTAATTTTTGAAATTAGGATTCTAAACCTAATCCAATTTCAGAGATTTTCATATATGTTGCATATTCTGATGTATATATGATGTATATCCAATTTGGGATTGATTGGATTTGATATTGACATGTTTTGAACAAATTAATTGGGCCAAATCGCAATTAAGGGAAAATATGCACCCCTCTCGGTAGTTTCAGAAAAATTATGGATTTGTGTTGCAAGCGGTATTTTCATGTATTAAACATGTATAAATCATTTTGGGATTAATTTTGAATCAATTAAATATGTATTTGACTATTTAAGGACCAAAATGAATAAAGTGCAAACTTTTGGGTTTAATCGGCAATTATGGAATAATGATTTCTTAGGTTAAAATTTCAGATTTTAAGTATTGGTTAATTAAATAAATAGGTTTATTTAATTGTGCCAAGAAAAAGTTTTGAAATCAGAAAATTTATTTTCCGCATTCCGCTGTGCTAACCCTATAATTCCGTATAAAACCCCAACAAAAATGATATCAAAGCGAGTCTGATTCTGGACACCCGATATGATTATGCCTTTAAAATTCCATGTTTACTTTAATCTTGACTTTATGCATGCATGTTTTTATTTAATTTGATTAAATAAAGTAAAAGCATATGCGGAAAAATCCATATTTAAAATAAGGTTATTAATTTAATATGTATTTGATGCATATTAATTAGTCCGTCTTGTCAATACTGCTTATCGATAAATTTCTGCGACTATATCCGTGAACGTGCCAAAGCTGTGAGGAAATGACCGGTAGAAATTTATCTGTACCGGATATATTTGATATTATGTGAATTCAAGTGAAAGCGGAATCCTGAACATGCCAAAAATGTCAGGGTTTCACAAGTATCTTGAATTCATCATTGACAAGTTTGACGTTGGTACGCCTCATTGTGAACATGCCAAAGCTGTCACAACGAGAAATTACCAGGACCGAAAACCCAGAAGTCACTATTGAGTGATCGACAATCAATTGTCTACCTAATAAATGTAATCCACCTTTCACTATTATGTTATGATTTGATTATCGCATGTTTTGTATTCTGTTTGGGGATTGCAGTTTTACATGAAATAGTGGGAGGGGCATTTTTAGATTAAAAATCCATGATCTAGTTAATACTTTTTGATATAATATGAAACTTTTTTATCTGCTTATCTGCTAAGCATTGATTCGCTGTCTATTGGATAGATTTGCGATGGCGGCACCTCCGACCAATCATTTTGCTCGTATATTTGATACGAATAAACTAAAAGGCACTGAGAACTTTGCGGATTGTGATATGGATTTGATGATTGTCCTCAATTCTAAGAAGCTATGATATATATTTGCTATATCTCCAGATGCGTCTCCTGAAAAATTTGAGACTTTCTAGAGATGTAAGGATAATGATTTAAGGGTTAAATCATTCATACTTCGTTATCTTTCTTCTGATCTTAAGAAGACATATTTTGAGATGCATGATGCATATAGCATGATGGCACAACTTCGTGAATCGTTCATGAACCAGGAACAGGTCGTGGTTCATATAGTTTTAATGGAATTGTTCCATTCTAAACTTGATGAAGGGAAGGCTGTGAGCCCGCATGTGCTTCATTTGATCGAGCAATTGAGGCGTCAAGATTTCACTCTCAATGAAACTCTGGGACTTAGTGTCATACTCGGTTCACTCCCAACGTCATATCGCCAGTTCATATTATACTTCAACATGAATGGGTTTCACTGCTCTTACCGTGAGTTGCATAAGATGCTTCTCACAGTAGATGAAGATTTAAGGAAGGGAGTTCCGACTCGCCTTCCAAAACCCACTCCACTTTCTGATTCTTCGCAATCCAAGTCGAATGGGAATAAGACAAAAGGAAATAAGAAGAAAGGTTTCAATTTTCCTCCGCAGGCTAAGCTAGCGAAGCCCAAGAGAGATTTTGAAGATAAATGCCACCACTGCCAGAAAGTCGGGCACTAGAAAAGAAAATGTCTAGACTATCTGTTAGTGTTCCTAGAACATGCCAAAGATCTCTAAGAGTGATTCGTGTGTGAATATTCAAAGAAGTTGCAAAAAAAATACTTACAATGAGTGGATGTAGGATTTCAAACATCTTTTCGTTTCGGAAGCTCCAAGCTTTATGTTTGCATTCCAAACTCATGGGTGAGTTTCCCAATTACCTTAAAAGGCTCCCAAAGTGCTAACTTTGCTTGAAATTTTTGCAACAAAAATTTCCCCAAGAAGAGAGAGTATTCGGCAATTGAAGGTAGAGAAGAGAAGATGAATAGTCCCACTTTTTGTTTTCCAAAAACAAACATATATATATTAAAGTTGACTTGGTAAGTGTGTGTTATTAAAAATCCAATTTATGGTTCCCAACAACTTCCATAAAATGGATTGACCATTGATGTGAGGTAGTGGGTCCCACCACTTAAATTCAAAATAAATATGGGCTTGGTTTCTTTAATTCCGATTAAATGAATTTTCCGTCGCGACGTAATTAAATCTAATTTAATTAAATAATAATGCCTCACAAAATTATTACGAAAGTCGCTCGCAAATTAATTCCAAATTAATTCGTTCGCACGAATTAAAATCCAATTTTAATTCCGCATTGAAATCCAATTTCAATTAATATATCTAATATATTATTTTAGCCCAATTAAATAAATTAAATAGAGAAATCCAATTTCACTATTAAATTTATTTTACCGACTAATTCCAAATCAATCGCATTCTCTCATCTCGACGAATTTAATCCCAGATAAATTCTCGACGCAATTAATCCTAGATTAATTCTTTCTCTGATAATTAATCCCAGATTAATTCTTGCCGTAATTAATCCCAGATTAATTTTCTCTCTCATAATTAATCCCAGATTAATTTTGTTCGAGTCAAATCTCATCGGGAAATCTTCGGGAAGCGACTGACCGGCGTAAACACACACGTATAACGCAAGCGCACGTATCGTTCAAGTAGTATAAAAAATCGATCCCACGAGGACTTAATTCCTACTGTTGTTATTATTATTGAATCTATTTATTTACAATATCTAATTGAGGGTGAAGAGAATGATTGTTTGATTGGTTGAATGTGGTTTTACAAAATAAATAAATAAAAAGACAAAAGAAAATACTAAAGAAAATAACAAAAGACACAAAGATCTAGGGTCGTGAATCATTCTAATATCATTTAAAAGATGAAGTGATTATTTTATGTTTGTGTAATAAATCAGTTTACTAACCTGGAACACTAAATTATGCAAAAGCCTCTGTCGATGGTCAGACGCAAATACCCAGTTTAACCCAATTGAACCATATGTCTATGTCAACCAAATTATCTGGATTCATTAAGTTTAAGTTCCAATTATGGCTACCCCCCCGCCCGACAGGTATATTCCTATCCTGTAAGGAAATCTATTAAAGGGTTATCTATCCTCAAGGAAGATCGTGGGCTATTAAGTCTAAGGCTGAAACCTAAAATCCCTATGTCTAGTTCATTTTAGATTTACCACATCAATCTATTGGTGATCAGACAACAAGAAGCATTAAGCTTAAGACTTAATAAATAACCTTTAAATTACCCAAACTATAAAATAACCTCTTATAAACCGGTGATATTAGAATTCATCACAACCCAGATAACTAACACATAACTAGGGCTAGTAACAACTTAAAAGTAAAAGACAAAAAGTAAAAATACTGAAAAGTAAAAGACATAAAGTAAAACTGAAAAGTAAAATAAAATAAATGCTAAGGTAAAAGGAATTACTTTTACTACAACTAATTTAGATATCTCCCATAAAATAATATATAAACTTGTGATAATAATACCAACCGACCATATAGGCGGTATCCTGATTAAGTCAAATTAATTCCAACCAGCCATAAAGGCGGAACCAAAATTAAATTGCCAACCGACCAATCTGGCGGTATCCTTTATTAGTCAGGTTTAAACCAGATTAAAATGAATTACCAACCGACCAATCTGGCGGTATCCTTTTTAAGTCAATATTTTAAATAGTGAATATATTATTTTTAAGGAGATTAATCTAAATAATAACAGTAAAAGAATTACCTTTCACCCTAGCTGGGGGAGTTACCTCCTCATGGTAAATAGTAAAAACTGTAAAAAGTAAAAAGTAAAATTAAATTACTATTATTACAAAACGTAATTAAAATTATTTACAAAACTAAAAACTAAAAATAAAAAAAACTAAAAACTAAAGAATCTAGAGAGAAAAGCTCTCTCTTTAGAAGGAATTGAAGAGAGAGGAAGGTGCAATGAATTCTGAAATCTCGAGCTCAATTTATAGGCCTCGGTAGGATCCAGCGTCGCGACGCCAGGACCTCAGCGTCGCGACGTCGGATTTGTCGACGTGGCACGCTCTGGTTCGCTGGTTTGAAGATTCTGGATAAGATGATAAGGTGACACGTGGCAGAGTGGTTGGGCTTCAATTATTGTGACACGTGGCGGCTTCTGATTGGTCGCTGAGATTCTTATTCGCCACGTGTCAGATAAGGATAGGATACTCAATTATTGATGCCGAGGTGGCGCTGACGTGGCGGTGACGTGGCGATGACGTGGCGACACGTGGGAAAGAGACTGTCGGCACCATAGAATTGCGACACGTGTCGACACGTGTCACGCTGTGATTGGCTGATGCTGACGTGGCAAGTTGACTTGGTTGACCTTGTGACGTGGCGGATGACGTGGCGTGACACATGGCGAAGTTGACTTTTTGACCGATGACATGGCTGATGATGAGGCGACACGTGGCGATGATGACTGTCGGCACCGTAGGATGCTGACACGTGGCACGGCGCATGTTAGCAGATCGGCTGTGATGGTGACACGTGGCACGGCGCATTTTAGCAAAGTCAAACTTTTCTCAGATTCTGATTTGTGGACCCGGCGCACGTTAGCACTGTTCGGCGCATTTTAGACGTCGCGACTCTGAACTCTGGCGTCGCGACGCGCTTAAGACCAAAATATCCCTGTTGACGCATTTTTGTCCGTTTTTGCCCCAAATTGCCTCCAATGCTTTCCAAACTTTATTTTATCTACAAAATAACACAAAACATATCAAAACGTTCACAAAACTCAAGAAACTATACAAAATATTAGGTTAAATGAGTGGGAAATAGTGATATAAATACCACTCATCAGCGACCCAATAGATCTCTGGATATTTTGATAGTAAATACGGTCATCGGACTATCCGAACACATGCGTACCCGGTACCACATTCTTACCAATTTACAAGACATGGTTGGCTTCTAGCAAAGCACCGTGCCTACCAAATTCTCCAGAAATATTCTTTAAAGGAATATATAATCTTTATCAGGCGTAGTATACTATGTATTACGTATTACGATCCAGTATCGGATGTCACATGCTAGGCATGGGGCTGGAATTGTGTCTACCTCGTACGAAGTATATATCGGATCACTGACAACTAGTCTCTATAATCGGATAATCATGACCTAGTCACTTCAAGTTCTCATTCTCCATGTTTTAAGAATGCATCCTTAGTTCGTCTAAGATACTCAAGGATGTTCTTAATATCAATCCAGTGACCATCACCTAGATCGGCCTGATAGTGACTCTATATGCTCAAAGCATATAAGACACCAGGTCGCGTACAAATCTTTCAATGTACGGGTTCTTGGAGAGTGCCAACACTTTTATATCTATCCCACTAGATCCTTATTCCTAGAATAAAGGTTGCATCTCCCAAGTATTTCATGGAAAACTTTAACGAAAGCCAAGCTTTCACCGATTTTAATATGGGAATGTTATTTCCAAGAAATAATACATCATCAATGTATAAGACATTCATTGTCAGTGCACTCCCACTAACCTTCTTATATACACAAGAATCACCTTCGTTTTGAATGAAACCATATACCATTATGATCTCATCAAAACGTTGGTTCCAAGAACACAATGCTTGCTTCAATCCATAAATGGATCGAATTAACTTGCAAACCTTGTTTGCATGTTTCGGCACGATAAAACCGTCAGGCTGTTGTATAAAACATCCTCCAAAAGGTTTACGTTAAAGAAAGCGATTTTGACGTCCAGCTGCCATATTTCATAAACGAAATATGCAGCACTTGCAAGCATTATCCGAATGGATTTAATCATGGCAACAGGTAAAAGGTTTCGTCATAATTGACACCATGTTGATGACGATACCCTTTCGCTACAAGCCTAGATTTGTACGTTTGTATGTTGCCATCCATGTTTGTCTTCACCATGAAGACCCATTTGCTACCAATAGGCACAATGCCTTCTGGTACATCAACCAGTGTCCAAACTTGATTGGTATACATGGAATCCATTTCGGACTTCATGACACCTTGCCATAGAGCGGAGTCGATACCTTGTATCATTTCCTCATACGTGGCCGGTTCATCTTCCCCAGTAAGATTAATATCTACATGAAGTGAGATCAGAAACCCATACCTCTTAGGTTGTTTCCTGACTCTCTCCGACCTACGCGGTCCTTGTGTATTAGAAGATTGTGGTACAGATTCATCCCTGATGAACTGTTCGTGTTCCATTAAGAGATCGGTGCCAGAAACAGTATTACTTTGATTTTCATCGAGTTCTACTTTCCTCCCACTTACCACTGCATTTAGGTATTCCTCTTAGGAAAATCGCATGGAGAGCAACAAATATCTTTGTTCTCTTGTGAGTTGTGGAATTAGTTTCCTTAGGATAACCAATTACAATGGGCACTTATCCAATTTGGGTTGTAGTTTGGTATCATCCAAACATATGCCCAGCATTCCCAAATCTTCAGGAATGAGAAACCCGGTTTCTATCCTGTCCATATTTCATATGGAGTCTGTCCAACAGACTTTGTCGGAACCGTATTCAAAATAAGTATTGCACTATTCAATGAGTATCCCTATAAGGAAATTGGTAGCTCAGAGCGATTCATCCTTGACCTTACCATGTCCAACAAAGTTCGGTTTCTCCGTTCGGACACACCACTCAATTGAGGTGTTTCGGGAGGAGTTCACTGTGAAAGAATACCATACTCTTTCAAGTAATCGAGAAACTTATTGCTCAAGTATTTTCCACTACGGTCCAACCGTAATATCTTGGTACTTTTGCTCGTATGTTTTTCTACTTCGTGTCGAAACTCTTTGAATTTATCAAAAGTTTTCAATTTGTGTTTCATAAGATACACATAACCATAACGCGAACGAGGGCTAACAACATCCGTAAAGGTTACGCAATATTCAAATCCACCTCTAACCTGGTGACCGGCGTAAACACACATGTATAACGCAAGCGTACGTATCGTTCAAGTAGTATAAAAAATATCGATCCCACGAGGACTTAATACCTAAGCTATTAATTTTATGAGGTCAAATGATTACTAGTATCTAACAGGTTGTTTGATTGATTTGAAATGGCGACGATTCTAAATTTAAAGACAAGTAAATAAAATTGTTCGAAAGTAATTTTAAGAAAATTCAAGATTAAAAACTATCTATGGTTGTGAATCTTTTCAATATTATTTAAAGATGATGTGGTTATCCTATAGTTGGGTAATATATTGATTTATTAACCTGGAACACTAAATTATGTGAATGCCTCTGTCGATGGTCAGACACAAATACCCAGTTTAACCCAATTGAACCATATGTCTATGTCAACCAAATTATATGGATTCATTAAGTTTAAGTTCCAATTATGGCTATCCCCGCCCGACATGTATATGTCTATCCTGTAAGGAAATCTATTAAAGGGTTATCTATCCTCAAGGAAGATCGTGGGCTATTGAGTCTAAGGTCTTAAACTTAAAATCCCTATGTCTAGTTCATTTTAAGTTTACCTAATCAATTTTATTAATGGCCAGTTAATAAAAAGCATTAAGATTAAGACTCAATAAATAAATCTTTATATTACCCAAACTATAATCTAACCCTTATAAACAGTGATATTGAAATTCATCACAACCCTAGATAACTAACTTAGTTATGACACATGGCTAGGGCTAGTAAAAACTTAAAAGTAAAAGCCATAAAGTAAAAATGTGAAATAGTAAATGCGGTAAAGTAAATACTGAAAAGTAAATAACAATAAAATAAAATGCTAAGGTAAAAGGAATTACTTTTACTATTTACTATTTGAGATATCTCCCATAAAATAATATATAAACTTGTGATAATATTACCAACCAGCCATATATGCGGTAACCTGATTAATTCAAATTAAGTCCGACCAGCCATAAAGGCGGTATGATTTGTCCATGACCCTGCATATAGGCGGTAAGAAAATTTAATTATCAACCAGCCATATAGGCGGTATCCTGGATTAGTCAGGTTTAAACCGATTTAAATTTAATAGCCAACCGACCAATATGGCGGTATCCTTATTATGTCAAATTTTAAATAGTAAATATATTATATTTAAGGGAGATTAATCTAAATAGTAACAGTAAAAGAATTACCTTTCACCTTAGCAAGGAGAAGTTACCTCATCATGGTTGAATAGTAAAACTGAAACAGTAAAAACAAGATAAATTACTATTACTATTACAGAAAGTAATTACTATTACAGAATGTAATTAAAAATTAATTACAAAACTTAAATTAAAAGAAATTAGAGAGAGAAACTGCATATTTACATCAAAGAAATGAGAGAGAATGGTGCAACTAAAACTGAAATCTCGAGCTCAATTTATAGACAATTTTTGCGTCCAGCGTTGCGACGCCAAGGGCTTCAGCGTAGCGACGCTGGACCTATTTACTTTGGTCCACGCGGGTTGACCACGCGCATTGTTGGCATAATCTCGTGATGACATGTGTCATGCGGTAAAGGTGGTGCAATGAGAAGACGACACGTGGCAGACGGTGATTGGCTGAACTATCGGTCTAATGAACATCTGACACGTGGCACGCATTTAGGATTGGTCCAATGAGAGATTAACACGTGGCAGCATGTGAGTCGCCGGTGATTCGGTCCAATGAAAACTCGACACGTGTCACGCGCTTGCTTTGGCAATGAGATTTCGACACGTGGTAGACTGCGCATTTTAGCTGATCTTCTGTGATGATGACACGTGCAAGGCGCACGTAGCAAGGTCGGCGAACGTTAGCAAGTCCATTTTCTCAGATTCTGACACGTGTCCCTCGGCGCACGTTAGCATGTCCGGCGCACTTTAGGCGTCGCGACGCGGATAAATTACCAAAATGCCCATTTTCCCAATTTTCACTGTTTGCTCCAAATCACCTCCAAGAATGTCCTGAAACTTTATTTATCTACAAATAACACAAAACACATCAAATATTCACAAAGCTCAAGAAACTATACAAAATATTAGGTTAAATGAGGGGAAATAGTGATAGATTTCCCACTCATCACCTGGCTAGACATGGGCCCACTTACGTCACCATGAACGAGGGCTAACAACTCGGTGGAATGTACACCTTTACCGTTAAAAGAGTTTTAAGCACTTTGCCTAATAATCTAGATTCACAGACGTCATTTGAATTAGGATCAAATCTGTCCAAGTATCCACTATTATTAAGTGTGGGTATATGAGTTTGTTTAATGTGTCCCAGACAACAATGCCACAAATAAGTCTCATCTGATTAATTCAGTTTGAGCCATTTGTTCGTAATGTTATATGTTTGAGATTTGCTTATATTCAAAATATAAGTACTGTTGGGTTTCTCTAAGGTCCCGGGATCGATTTCAAGCAATGAAACATATGTGTGTGAATACTCGTAAAAGCATGGTGGAATCATACTTACAACGATCGGCTTTTGTGAAACAAGGAACATAAAAAATCTTCAAGCTTTTCTCCTCGAAGGTTCTCGGCTTTAGGCTCCTTTGTTGGCTCCATTTTCGGTCCAAGCTCCAAGCTTCGAATGGTGATTCCAAGCTCACAAGTCGGTTTCCCTATCACCTTCGTAAGACCCTTAAAGCGTGCTAGCACTCCGGAAATTTTACCGCAAAATTCCCTTATGCTTCTCCTGAATTCGGCAATTGCAGAATTTGAGAGCAAAAATGGCCAAGGCGTGAGTGAGAGAGAAGGAGAGGAAGAGAATGAATGAGTTGGTTTGGTTGTTAGAGTTGTGTATCTAATACACAAAAAGAATTTCAAAAAATCCATTTACCAAAAGTCAAAGCATTAAATCCATCAGTATTCACATCAAGTGACATGTTGTCATCACTCAAAGTGACTAGACATCACATCAATCAAAGTGACTAATGATTTGACGCTTGATGTGACTTGTGGGCCGCACTTAAATCGCAATGCGAGTGCGCCCGCAAACACTCCCGGCTCGGGTTCGCTAATTCCGAATTAATGAATTTTCCGTTGCGATTAATTAAATAATTATGCCTAGCAAAATTACTATTCATTTCGCTAACGAATTAATTCTAAATTAACTCGTTCGCCCGAATTAAATCCAATTTTAATTCCGCGTCGAAATCCAATTTCGTTTAATATATCGAATATATTAATTTTATCGATTAATTCCAAATTAATCGTTTTCTCTCTTTAAATAATATTTTATCCCAGATAAAATATCTCTGTAATTAATCCCAGATTAATTTTCTCTCTCATTAATTAATCCCAGATTAATAAAGTGCGAGTCATAAGTCATCGGTGAATCTTCGGGAAGCGACCCATGAGATCCCCGGATATGTTGGCAGTAAATACGGTCGTCGGACTATCCGAACACGTACGTACCTAGTACTACATTTATACCGATTTACAAGACACGGTTGGCTTCTAGCAAAGCACCGTGCCTACCCAATTCTCCAGAAATATTCTTACTGGAATATGTGATCTATATCAGGCGTAGTATACGTAGTATTGCGTATTTCGATCCAGTATCGGATGTCACGTGCAAGGCCTGTGGCTGGAAATGTGTCTGCCCCGTACGAAGCACATATCGGATCTCTGGTAACTAGTCTCTATAATCGGATAAACATGACCTAGTCATAATATCCTGATAGCTGCAACATATAAGAGAACCAGTTCCGTATCCTACGTGATCATCATCTCCACTATGACTGGAGTGATACTTCCATCTCGACATCACACCCAATACACTACGATTCTCAATATACCCAGAAGAGGCGTACACAGAACCTGTTAAAGCCCTGGACGACCAAAACCAAAGTATATTGATTGTCGCAAGTATTAGCGGTGCAAGTCTCAGGTTAAGACCAAATACACCTACCCTGATTCGGACTTCCATAGACACATAGTCATACTACCAATGGAATTCCGAGGGGTCTATCCAGAGCGAAGCTGTTTCCGTACCATCGGTAAACACAACCTCCTATTACACTTGCATGAGTATCCTATACCCAAATATATGAGAACTATGCCGTTATGCTCCCACAACGCGCACAAGTGCAATACTAGTCTATTCCGCATTATCGATGTCCAATCTCGATAATACTACGACTAGGGATATTTAATGATTAAACCTTCGTGGATTGATACTGTCTCATATCATCTCAATCCGGAACTAATCATATGGACCTTTCATCATTTATATATCTTGGTGATCTAATCACAAATGATAAAAGAGCAATTTCCTTTGTCACATAGTTAATTTGTACAACAACACCATGATCTGTACAAATAGTGATGCTATTGGCCATAACTGTCCAACAATCTCCCACTTGGCCTATAGCCAATCACTCAAGTGTCCTACACCTGAACTATGTACGGTTTGCTCAAACTTCTGCTGAGAAAAAACTTTCGTCAGCGGATTTGCAGTATTATCATCTGATGCGATTTATTCGATCATCACATCGCCACGATGTATGATCCGAACGAATCAGATGAATAATTGAAGTATATATCTGGATCGTTGATGAGACCATTAATTCTTTAGCCTGTGCTGTAGCCTAGCTCAGCTGCTAACATAATTATTCCTAATCTGATTAGGATTATTATCAATCCAAAAGGCTTCTATTGCTGCCTCAGCTGCAGTAATAATCCACTTTTGTTGTTTATTCGGTTGTTTATCAATCCAGCTCACTGTTCCATTATTCAAACTTTATAGTACCGTTGTTACGACTTATAGTCATTTTTATCGGTTAGGAAACTTGAAGCAGTGAAACCAGTCACTTCAAGTTCTCCTTCTCCATAGTATAAGAAAGCATCCTTAGTTCATCTAAGATACTAAAGGATGTTTTTAACACTTAGATTGGCCCGATTGTGACTCCATATGCTCAAAGCATATGAGACACCAGGTCGCGTACATTTCTTCAATGTACGAGTTCTCGGAGAGTGTGAACAACCTTTAGATCTATCCCAGTAGATCTTTATTCCTAGAATAAAGGTTGTTTCTCCCAAGAATTCTACGGAGAATTTTCATGAAAGCCAAGCTTTCACCGATTGTTTATTTGGGAATATCATTTCCAAGAAATGACATATCATCATTATTTAGGACAACACTGTCAGTGCGCTCCCACTAACCTCCTTATATACACAAGAATCATTTTCGTTTTTGAATTAAATCATACACCATTATGATTACATCAAAACGATAATTCCAAGAACACAATGCTTGCTTCAATCCATAAATGGATCGAATAACCTGCAAACCTTGTTTGCTAGTTTTGGTACGACAAAACCGTCAGGATGTTATAAACATCATCCAAAAGGTTTCCGTTAAGGAAAGCGGTTTTGGCATTCAGCTGCCATATTTCATGAATGAAATATGCAGCATTAGCAAGCATTATCCAAATGGATTTAACCATGGCAACAGGTAAAAGGTTTCATCGTAATCGACACAATGTTGATAACGATACCTTTTCGCTACAAGCCTAGCTTAGTACGTGGGTATGTTGCCTTCCATGTATGTCTTCCTTGAAGACTTATATAGTACCAATAGGCACAATGCCTTCCGGTACATCAACTAGTGTCCAAACTAGTTGGTATACATGGAATCCATTTCGGATATCATGACACTTTGCCATAATAGGGAGTCGATACCTTGTATCACTTCCTCATACGTAGTCAGATCGTATTCCTTAATAAGATTGACATCTTTATGAGGTGAGATCAGAAACCCATACCCCAGGTTATTTCTGACTCTCTCCGACTTACGCGGTTCTTGTGTATTCGAAGATTATTGGTATAGTTTCATCCTTGATGAACTATTTGTGTTCCATTTAAGGAATCAGTGCCTGGAACAGTATTACTCCGATTTTCATCGAGTTTTACTATCCTCCCACTTACCACTGCATATATGTATTCCTCTTAGGAAAACCGCATGGCGAGCAACAATTACATTGTTCTCTAGTGAGTTGTATAAGTACTATACTTTGGTTTCCCTAGGATAACCCACAACTTAGGCACTTATCCGATTTGGGTTCTAGTTTGGTATCATCCAAACATATGCCCAGCATTCCCAAATCTTCAGGAATGAGAAAACCTAGTTTCTTTCCTGTTCATATCTAATATGAAGTCTGTCAAACAGATTTTTATGGAACCTTATTCAAAATAAGTTTTGCACTGTTAATGCTTATCCTTTGAAGGAAATGGTAGCTCAGAGCGACTCATGATTAACCTTATCATGTCCAACAAAATTCGGTTTCTCCGTTCGGACACACCGTCAAATTGACGTGTTCCGGGAGGAGTCCTCATTGAAAGAATACTATACTCTTTCAAGTATATGAGAAACTTATTGCTTAAGTATTTTCATCATGGTCTAACCGTGATGGTTTTAATACTCTAGCCGATCTGTTTTATCTACTTCGTGTCGAAACTCTTTGAATTGATCAAAAGTTTCCGATTCGTGTTTCAAAAGAAACACATAACCATAACGCGATGCCACATCCGTAAAGGTCACGAAACATTCATATCCACCTCCAGCCTAGCTAGACATGGGCCCACTTACGTCAAAGGCTAACAGATCGATGGCATTTACACTTATACCAAGTAAAGGTGTTTTAGGCACTTTGCCCAATAAACTAGATTCGTAGACATCATTTGAATAGAATCAAATCCGTCCTAGTATCCACTCTTCGAAAGTGTGGATATACGATTCTTGTTAAATTGTGTCCCAGACAACAATGCCACAATTAAGTCTCAACTGATTACTCAGTTTGAGCTATTAGTTTGTCATGTCATATGTATGAGATTTATTTATATTCAAAATATAAATACTGTTATTCACATCTAATGTGTTTATCTCAATATCATCTTTATAAAATAAAACACTTTAGTGTTCTAGAATATAAAGGTATATCCGCAACGGATTATACTCTGATGTAGAGATAATGTTCTAGTCAAACTAGTTACATTATAACAGTTTCCTAATTTAAGTACACACCCGAAGGGTAGTTCCTAACTTAACAGCGTTTCTACGGTTGAATAAAGCGCGACTTTTGTCCCGTCTAATTCGCAGATAGATCTCATCTGAAGTCAGTATCCGCTCATAGCAGATTCTGCACACCAGTACATATTTTATGTACCACACTCAGTATCTAAAATCCAATTTTAATACTAGTAATGAACATGTTTATCACAAACATATTTGAAGTCAGAGCCTTGCACCGTCTTCACTTCCTTCACGTCTGCCTTGTCCATACGGCAGTCACGCTTCCAGTGACTCCGTTTGCCACAGTTTAGGCAGACATTTTAGGATATGTCCTTTGTCTTCCCAGAAGATTATAATGACTTTGCCTTTGCCCCTTTTCCACACCCTAGAAGCCTTCGGCCAAGCCTTGGCCTTCTGGAATGTCGAAGTAAGATGCGTCTTGCGCTTCTTGCCTATTACAAACTCTGGCTTTGTCTCATTGAGAATAGCCATTAACTCTCCAAGAGTTTACTATTGCAATTCAGTACTTCTAAGATCTAAGGATAGATCTATGAAGATCCTTCAATTTCATTATCATACTATAAGGATCTAATCCTTAGTTCTGATTAAGAAATTAAGGAGTCCAATTGGAAAGCATAATGGATTAAGCACTAAAGTTATCATCACATGAATCTTCCAAAGATCATGCTCTACTATTTGTTTAACTCCGGGCTTAGGCCCAAGATGTTATTCTATCAAATAGAATAACTTCTCAGTTTTCAGGACTATCCTGAAGTTTTATTCCCAATTTGAAAATTAAAGTCGTTTAAATACATTTTCACCCAGGATTATGTTTTAAACACTAATCTTTCAATTATCTTGATTCTAATAGTCCAACTATTTAATCAACGATTTTAGGTACTATTGATTATAATGATTACTATAGTCCAACTATATAATCAACTATAATTTAATAGATTAAATTCAATTATATTGATTACTATAATCCAATTATAAAATCAACTATTAATTGAAATTAGTTAATTCAAATATATTGATTACTATAATCCAATTATATAATCAACTATAAATGAAATAGTTTGAATACAGTCCAACTGTTTAATTAAAACAACATTAAAATTAGTCCAACTAATATATTAATATATTTGACGAAAAATTGTAATGAGCGCGTGTGGCAAGTAACTAAACGAATATTGCAAACTTAATACTTGCCTCCCACTATTTTTCGGCGAGCCTCTAACCCTCTGTGGAGTACTCGGGAAACCTTGTTTCCTAGTGGGCTAGGATCCCGTTAAATAACACACAATCTTGACTTTGGACAACAAATTGTATGATAATTAACTAGGTAAGATCTATTGGATCCCATCCAATTCATAGATCCAGTAGGTGGACATCCAAGTCTGAAACATATATCTTATATATGCCAATATATCCAATATATTGCCTAACCTTTTTCCTCTGAATCAACTAAGCCTTGGCTTTGGCACAACAAACTTAGTGATCCCAGTTTTGCGGAACCCATTGACATTGGAAAGCTTCGTAATCAATGTCGATGGACAAGAAGTGATCTTGACTTTGGCCAACAAATCACAACTTGGAAAAGACACCAATATGGAACAAAGCCTTCATGATTCTAACACATCCGTGACGGACAAAGGTCTTGACTTTGGCCAACAAACTAATGCCAGTCTTGGATCTTGAGTAAGAATCACTCAATGGAAGGAAAACGCTTAATATTTGTTGAGGGTTTTTCGCGTAAATTGGCAACCAATTAATTATCTTTGATTAGGTCTCATCATACACCCTTAAGCATGCATTCTAAAAGCATAATAAGGCGCGGTAAATAAATTAATAATGATATGCGGATGGATATTTAAAACATTTTGTTCCTAGAACAAATCTCTCCATTTCCTCTCTCCCGCTAGCACAAATCAATGGAAGGAAAAACGCTAATATGTAGTGAGGGTTTTTCGCGTAATTGGCAACCAATTAATTATCTTTGTTAAGGTCTCATCATCATACCACCCTTAAACATGCATTCTAAACACATAATAAGGCGCATATAAATAAAATAATAATGATATGCGGATGGATATTTAAAACATTGTTCCTAGAACAAATCTCTCCATTTCCTCTCTCCCGCTAGCACAAGTATTACTTCTACCCGATTACATAACACTTCTAAAGAAACCTCATTTACATTGAGGGGAATAGGTGAGAAGAGAAATACATAGAGTCAAGAGGTAATAGGCTGGACACGCAGGTCCAATTTAACAAATTCTAAATTTATTACAACAATTTCCAAAATTGCCATCACCCATCTAATATCCATCCGATATACATTATTCATACATCGCATCCATGTATTCACACAAGCATGTTATCAATCAATCTAATCCAATTAATTAATCTGAAAATTAATGACCATCCAATGTTCAAACAACGATTTGATTTTGCGCGAGTCAAACTCGTTTTGCGAATAAGTACTCAAAGTACGAATTCTTGAATTATATTAAACTACAGCATTAAATCCAATTTAATTTGCATTTAATGCTAATTCTATATTTAATTCCAAATTAAATATTACACTTTATTAACGAACCTTTACGACTTAGATTCCAAATCTAATCGTTACGGGTCTCAAAGCCCAATTAATATCCAATATCAATTTAATTTAAAGTCCAATGGGCTTTTAATTAATTTCTAAGGCATGGACTTTTGGTCAATATGGGTCAAACCCAAATACCAAAGCCCATTTATGGAATCACCCTTAAATGGATAGATTTGCGATGGCGGCACCTCCGACCAATTACTTTGCTCGTATACTTGATACGAATAAACTAAAAGGCGCTGAGAACTTTGCAGATTGTGAAATGGATTTGAGGATTATCCTCAATTCCGAGAAGCTATGATATATATTTGAAGGTCCATTAGCGCTTGCTATATCTCCAGATGCGTCTTCTGAAGAATTTGAGACTTTCCAGAGATGGAAGGATGATGATTTAAGGGTTAAATCATTCATACTTAGTTCTCTTTCTTCTGAGCTTAAGAAGACATATTTTTAGATGCATGATGCATATAGCATGATAGCACAACTTCGTGAATCGTTCATAAACCAGGAACAGGTCGTGGTTCATAGAGTTTTAATGGAATTGTTCCATTCTAAACTTGATGAAGGGAAGGCTGTGAGCCCGCATGTGCTTCGTTTGATCGAGCAATTGAGGCGCCAAGATTTCCCTCTCAATGAAACTCTGGGACTTAGTGTCATACTCGGTTCGCTCCCAACGTCATATCGCCAGTTCATCTTATACTTCATCATGAATGGGTTTCACTGCTCTTACCGTGAGTTGCATAAGATACTTCTCACAGTAGAGGAAGATTTAAGGAAGGGAGTTCCGACTCGCCTTCCGAAACCCACTTCACTTTATGCTTCTTCGCAATCCAAGTCGAAGGGGAAGAAGACAAAAGGAAAGAAGAAGAAAGGTTTCAATTTTCCTCCGCAGGAAAAGGTAGCGAAGCCCAAGAGAGCTTTTGAAGATAAGTGCCACCACTGCTAGAAAGTCGGGCACTGGAAAAGAAAATTTTCGGACTATCTATTAGTTTTCCTAGAACATGCCAAGGATCTCTAAAAATGATTCGTGTGAGAATATTCAAAGAAGTTGCGGAAAAATACTTACAATGAGTGGATATAGGATTTCAAAAATCTTTTCATTTCGGCAGCTCCAAGCTTTATGTTTGCATTCCAAACTCATGGGTGAGTTTCCTTATCACCTTAAAAGGCTCCCAAAGTGCTAGCTTTGCTTGAAATTTTTGCAACAAAAATTTCCCCAAGAAGAGAGAGTATTCGGCAATTGAAGGTAGAGAGGAGAAGATGAATAGTCCCACTTTTTGTTTTCCAAACCAAACATATATATATTAAAGTTGACTTGGTAAATGTGTATTATTAAAAATCCAATTTATGTTTCCCAACAACTTCCATCAAATGGATTTACCATTGATGTGAGGTAGTGGGTCTCACCACTTAAATTCAAAATTCAAGTGGGATTAGACAACACACTTCGGGCTCGGTTTCGTTTAATCCTAAATGGAACAGTCAGAGGGTTTTACATCCAGTGAGAACTCGGGCATGGTATGCAAGCTGAACAAGTCCATTTATGGACTTAAACAGGCTTCACGAAGTTGGAATCTTCGATTCGATGAGATAATCAAATTGTCTGGTTTTCTCAAGAATTCAGAAGAATCCTATGTGTATAAGAAGGCTAGTGGGAGTATGGTGGTATTTTTAATTCTCTATGTTGACGACATCCTTATCATTGGGAATGATATCGGGATGATGCAAGGCGTCAAAGCTTACCTCTGTAAGAACTTCTCCATAAAGGTCCTGGGTGAAGCTTCTTATGTCTTAGGCATAAAAATCTATAGAGATAGAGAAAGGAAGCTTATTGGGTTATCCCAATCAACATACATAGATAAGATCTTACAACGGTATAATTTTAGTAACTGTAAGACAACAAATATACCGTTCAGACATGGCTTACATCTTTCGAAGAAGATGTATTCGCAAACAGAAGATGAGAAGATTAGAATGTCTAATGCTTCGTGTTTGGGCAGCATCATGTATACCATATATGTACGAGGCCTGATATCAGCTTCGCAGTTAGTGTTACGAGAAGATATCAGTCTAATCCAGGAAATGACCATTGGATGGCCATTAAACATATCCTCAAGTATCTTAAGGGTACTAAGGATAAGTTTACTATCTATGGAGGAAACGAACTGCAAGTTAATGGGTATACGGATTCTGATTTCCAATCAGATCTTGATGATAGAAAGTCTACATAAGGATTCGTGTTTATCCTTACCGGAGGTGTAGTTTATTGGAAGAGTTCCAAACATGGGTCGACAGCTGATTCCACCACAGAGGCAGAATATATTACAGCTTCTGAAGCTACAAAGGAAGTTGTATGGGTTAGGAGATTTATCACAGAATTGGGAGTAGTCCCAAGTATCAAGAAACCGATTCTGTTATACTGTGATAATACTGGAGCCATTGCGCAAGCAAAAGAACCAATGGCACATAAGAAGTCGAAGCATATGGAACGAAAGTACCACATCTTTCGAAAGATTGTGTCGTGATGGGACATTTTCATGCGCAAGGTACTGAGTGAAAATAATGTAGCAGACGCGTTGACCAAGGCCATACCTCCAAAGTTATTTAATAAACATGTGGAGTCGATGAGTATTAGATACAATTGATATTGGCACTAGAGCAAGTGGGGGACTTTGTTAGGGCTGGTGCTCTGAGCGCTAATTTTATTATATATTTCCTTGTAAAAACTAATGTAACATTTTATTATGAATAAAATGAACAGTTTCTTTTATATAACTTCCTCTTTTATATGGTAAAGATGTAACAGCCCTTAGAATGATTAGTTATGATACTGTTGTAAAAGCGTCGCAACTGACATTGAGTTGCATCATGACGTTGTCATTCTTAGACAGTTCCCGGTCAAGGTTTACACTACTTGGTCAATAAAGTAAACCCGTTGAGACTGGTACATGTCATATATTGGAATCTTGGATTCTGATGGTTTCTCATTGAACCATGAGTCTTGGAGACTCGTATAGACGTGTAGGTGTTTATAACAGATAAACACTGAACGACTCACCGAAGATTCTTAATGGATGCTTGGTCAATAAAGTAAACCCGTTGAGACTGGTAGATGTCGTATATTGGAATCTTGGATTCTGATGGTTTCTCATTGAACCATGAGTCTTGGAGACTCATATAGACGTGTAGGTGTTTATAGCAGATAAACACTATGCTCACTATGCTCACTCATATATCATTTTCTTGACGTTGGTTGAGTGAGCATAGTGATTCTTTGACTTGAGATACCACTGTGGATATATGAGTTATCATCCACACTTAGATGGCAGTCACGTCACCGATCTATTTAGATCAGACCTCCGCCAGTTCGTTGGGTGTGGACAGATGCTCAGGATATCCTGTGTGTATCAAGAAAGGATCCGTCAGTTCTGTGAACAGAGCATAGGTATTCAATATGGAATTAGTAAAATGTTAAATCCATGGGCCCGTGGTACACTGTAGAAATCAGTTCTAAGTTTTACTAAGGGATTGCTAATAGAAACGTCGACGTGATTATATCTATAGAGATTTGACGTTTATATCTATATCTCTAGAATAATCTGGATACATGTGACGAAGGGATTATACGTATGCAATGACCTCGACCGGTATGGTTCAGAGAGTTTATCTGTGTTCGTCATAATTTACGAGTGGGTGAATTATGGACACGAAATTTGATTTCGTGACGGGTATGCCTAAACTTAGAGAGTCTCACTAATGAAAAATAATGGTAGAGCACTAGTGTAAATGTTATGAATAATACTGATTATTTATAGCTCGTTTAACGGTTAAACGAAAAATACATACAATCGGGACCTAATCGTCATTTCTGAATTAATGTGTATTTGTATTTAATACTTGATTTTATTAAATACACATTAATTAAATATCAATTTGTGATATTTGACATATATCATTAATATATTTATTTGAGATATTTAATGTAAATATAATACATATATTTAAGATATTTATATTTATTATTTAATTATTTAATTGTTAAATAATTAAATTAATTAATATAAAAAATATCTTAAGTAATGATTTTTCTTTTCAATGGGTTGATACCATTGGTCCATTTGTGAATTTACTTTATGAAAGATAAATGTTATCTTTATTAAAGTAAAATGTGATCCAATAGAAATTAAACAAAATTTAAATAATTGTTATTTATTTTTGTTGTTGTAATATTCGGCCAAGGTGTGATTGATTTTAAAAATTTTTTTTTTTTCATTTTCAACACTTACACAAGTTTCACAAATATTTACAAAGTGAGTTGAGAGAAAAGTTGAAGAAAGAAAGGAAAACAATGCTAAAATTTTGAATTTTTGCAAGTATTTCTTTACATTCTTCAACTTAGAAAATATTTTTATTAATCCTAACTTCAATTTGTGTTGCTAAGTTGATGTCACTACTCTTTTAGTTTGTAATTAAATGTATTGGAAATTTATTTCAAAATGTTTAGCATGTATGATTAATTAATAAGCTAATTAGGAGTAATTATGCTTATTTGATTAATTGTTTATTAAAGTTGTCATTCTAGAGTTTTAATTCCACTCAATTATAACCTAGAATTTTTATTAAGTTATTTCAAGTGGTGACACTTGTTTGGTGAATTATTGAATTGATTAAAGCATTGAATTAAATCAATTTATTGTAAATTATGCAATTGGAATAATTTGTGAAATTAGGGTTCTAAACCTAATCCAATTTAGGGGATTTTCATATATGTTGCATATTCTGATGTGTATATGATGTATATCAAATTTGGGATTGATTGAATTTGATCTTGAACAAATTGGGCCAAATCACAATTAAGGGAAAATATGCACCGCTCTCGGAAATTTCAGAAAAATTGGGGATTTGTATTACAAATTTTATTTTCATGTATTAGACATGTATAAATAATTTTGGGATTGATTTTGAATCAATTAAATACGTATTTGACTATTTAAGGACCAAAATGAATAAAGTGCAAACCTTTGGGGCTAATCGGAAATTATAAGAAATATGATTTCTTGCGTTAAAATTTTAGATTTTAAATATTGGTTAATTAAATAAATAAATTTATTTAATTGTTCCAAGAAAAATTTTTGGAATCGGAAAATTCTGTTTTCCGCGTTCTGCTGCGCTAACCCTATAATTCCGTATAAAACCCCAACAGAAGAGCCATTCAGAGAGGTAACCCTTTCCGAAAAATGTTTCCCCCTTAGTGAGAATGAATTTTTCAGATTCAAATACAAGTTTAAAACCATTCTTGCTTAAAACAGAACCAAAAACAAGATTCTTAGTAATTTTGGGGACATATAGTACATCCATAAGGGCAAGTTCTTTCCCAGAAGTGAATTTCAGAACTACTTTCTCTTTTCCATCAACAGATGCAGCAGTTGCATTGCCCATATATAACTTTTCATCACCATTGTTAAGAGTGTAGGTGAGAAATATATTTCTATTTCCACAGATATGTCTTGTTGGACCAATATTCATCCACCAATCTTTACTGTCAGTCAATAAAGTGACTTTAGAAACAACAACACCAACAAATTCTTCTTCAACAATATTTGCTTGTTTGCTGCTGTTATTACCATTTGGACCATGATTTCCTTTCTTGTGGCGGCAGTCTAGTACTCTGTGTCCAATTTTTCCACACACCTATCGAGCA
The DNA here is from genome assembly GCA_019454045.1 of Zanthoxylum bungeanum. NCBI lineage: Eukaryota > Viridiplantae > Streptophyta > Magnoliopsida > Sapindales > Rutaceae > Zanthoxylum > Zanthoxylum bungeanum. The sequence goes on from SKCR01047535.1 coordinate 56,037, forward strand.
CCTTTAATTCCCTTGAAATTCTTCCCTTTTGCAGCAAGAACTTTCTGAGTTTTATCTTTCCCTTTATTGTTCCATTTATTCTTCTGGTTTTGAGGCTTAGGCATAGGCATCCATCCACTCTCAATGAAATTTTCTTTGGCTTCAAATTCTCTAACATTCAGCCCTACACTCTTGCAGATATGCGGGCAGAGTGCAGGTTTTTAGGTGTAAAATCTGTCTAATTTTGGGGCTCTTGCAAATTTTGGGGCTATTTTGGAGTTGGATATTAGATCTGAACTGCCATAGTAAATTACAAATAGTCACTGTGAATATGCGGGCATAGTGCAGATTTTTAGGTGTAAAATCTGTCTAATTTTTTTTTTCTGATTTGGGGGCTGTCTGGGTTGATAAAAACAGTACCAATACAGAAGTTTAGAGGGCTATTCAGTTCAACAACAAATAAGGGGAGAAGAAATTTTTCAAGGTCGATCCCGGTGCCTAAGTCGTTTCCGCTGCACTAGGAAATCGATTCTAACTTATATCCCAATAGAAAGTCTTCGACTATCAGGTCTAATTTTCAAAACGAGCTCTGAGTTTCTTGAAAAGCATGCCAGCGGGTCTCGGGATAGAATATCGTTGATATTTTGCTCAACACAACTTTTAGGACGTGTAGAGTAATTTAGTTGAGATTGAATACACGTGTCGAGCCTCATATTGAGGTAAGAATTCAGTTTCACACCTTAATTGTGGTATTAATCTATTTATCTATATCACTATGTTATTGTTATTAAAATATTATAAAAAACATTTCAATATTAGCCATATTTTTCTTGAATGTGAGGTGGCATACTGACTGACCATTATGAGTTTGTTTATTTTATTTTTATAAATATATACATGATAGTATAAATTTAAATTGGAACATACTTGTATTGGTAATAAAAATTTTAAAGTTTGATATATATATATATATAATTATTATATGTGGAGCCTTGTTATAGCACACATCATGAATATTACATTGTCTTGTTGTGGCATTTGCTTGTGTGGAACCTCGCCCACGTTATAGACCCTGGTTGCCCCATTATGGCAATTGTCACGCGACCCTTAGTGGGGCTATTTGAACAGTGATGATGTGTTATTGGGTTTAAGTCTATAACTGCGTAGGATTTGATTATTATTTACCGCGTTGTGGCAATTATCATTGTGGCCCTATTGTGATACTAGCTTATGTGGCCCCTTTGTGACACTTGCTTATGCGGTCCCATATGGTATTTCATTCATATGTTTTATTCAAATGATTAATTTTGTAGATAATGCGTATTTTAATTGTATTTGTGAATTATATATATATATAGAAAACCCAATTGAGGTGAGTTATTAAATCCTTGTTGAGCATGTTGTTTTGCTCACCCTTTCATTATCATATTCAAGTAGTGATTTTGGAGACCGGGGCTACGAGGAGTAGAATTTGACTTCTCAGGATTGTGAATTGTTTAGAGTGATGATCTCTTACAACTCAACATTTCTAGGTAATTTGTCTAGACTGTAGGCTTGATTTATGATAATTATATATGAGATCATGTAGCTAAGAGATGATGCATATTTGATAGATCATTGTTTTCATTTTAAACTTATATGGGTGATCGCATTTACGGTGGAAATTTTTATGAATTTTTTAAATTTGATGATCTTGTATTTTTGTCGTGCTTATAAGTCCCCGAGGCTTGTGTTGGATTATTTTATTTTATTTTTAATTAAATTTGAAAAAAAAATACATAAATGTCATTGACCCTGATTTTATATTGTGACATGTATATACTATTTGTAATACCCTTGTGAAAAAAAAGATGGGCGTGAGGCCCAATACTTAAGTAAAATAAGACCCACCTTCATGACATTTTCCAGAATTTTCTTTCCAATTTATTATTTCCTTCTTTCCACCCTAACCCATGACATTTCCACTCTTTCTTCTTCTTTGCATTTCTCTATCAGCCCACTAGAATTTTGTAACCCAGAAATCACACCACCAATTCCATCGTGTAATTACCGAATTCTCCAACTATTTTCTCCAACTTGGTGAAGCTAGGGGTGTGCATCGGTCGGTTAATCCTTTATTTTTTAACCGTAACCGAAATTTTCGGTTAAATAAAAGTGTGACCGATTTAACCAATTTATGACACATAACCATTAACCAATTAACCATTATATTTCGGTCGGTTATGGTTAATTCGGTTATTAACCAATCCAATAAATTAAAATTTAATAATTTTTAATTAATAAAATTATATATGTTGTAGGTCGGTTCTACCGAATTTTTCGGAACATTTCAACCAGTCGAACCACCGACGCATTAAATTTTTTGGATCACTAATTCGATCACATATCCGATTCTAAAAATACCGATTCTAACTAACAATTTGAATAAATATATCTATATTTAATTACATGCGAGAGAAATATTTTTTAAACCCTCGATGATTGTCACGGCCTCAGATTTCTTTCCAAACCTGCCATGTTAGAAATTTTAAGGGTCACGAATCCGCCACGATGAAAAATCTACACATTTGAAATTTTATGTTTTTTTACCTTTAAATTCTTGAGAGAAATTAAAAAGAGTCAAAATCAAGTTGTTAATGTAGCTTGTCATTTGAATTTTATCAATTTTATTTTCGGGTGGTATTATCACATCAATATAACTACAACCAATTGAGAGTTTACATGCATATTATCTTAACTCTAAAAAATTTAAGGATTCGCACGCGCTAATATATATATAGTTTAATTTCGGTTAATCGGTCGGTTCGGTTATACGAATCTCATAACCGTAACAGAACTGAATAACCGAAAAAGTTAAAAATTTTAACCGCAATAACCGATTTAACCGAATTAACCGAACCGTAATAAAAAAATGGGTCAGAACGGTTCGGTTAATCGGTTAAAACCGATTAATGTACACCCCTAGGTGAAGCTTCCTTTTGGCAAGAAAAATAAAAGAAAATAAATCCATAAATCCATCCTCCATGGCCGAATCTTGAGGGGTTATTGGGCATTTTTGAATCTTCAAATATTTAAGGTAATAATCTCCCATCACTTGTTCCTGTTGGGTTAATTAGCTTAGAAATTTTACTTGAGAGTGTTACTGAGCTTTATTCTCTTAATACGTAAAAATAAGAACACATCTAATGCATCAAAAACAGATTTCACACAAATCCCCAATTTTTCTGAAATTGCCGAGAGCACCCCCAATTTTCAGTTTTTTGCAATTTGGTCCTTTTGTTCAAAAACAAGCCAAGATCAAATCCAATTAACCCAAAATTTTACATGCATCATATTCATACCATAATACATCACATTTATGAAAATCCCCAAATTTGGAGAAGGTTATGAACCCTAATTTTTCAATTTCATCAAATTGTCCAAATTTACCAAATCTTTAAAATCCAACACTTTAATCCATTCAATACTTCACCAATCTAGCCTCACCACTTTGAAACAACTCTAGAACAATTCTAGGTCACCAATGAGAGGCTTACTAACTCTAGAATGGAAACTTTGATTTTCAAAGAATTAAAAGTAAGCCTTTGAAACCATTTCAAGGCAACTTACATACATGAATCTTTCATCCAAGTTCTCAAATAAATAAACACAAACCATAAGAGAAGAGAGAACATCCAAGCAACACAAAATGATGCTAAGCATGTTAGAAACAATTTCCATGTTGAAGACTTAAAGAAAATACTTACAAAAATAAGTTTTTCCAAGACTTTTTCCTTTTGTCCTTCAAGCTTGCTCTCAACTTCTTTTGTGTTATTTTTGTATGTTTGAAACTTATGAAACCCTAAAAAATGAAACAAACAATATATACCCCTCATATTTGGTCTTGGCCGAAAATTAGGCATAAGGAAAATATCATGATATTTTTATTTGTTTCATTTAAAGCTTTGTCAACTTGTTTACTTGAATCATTACAACTTTAATAACCTTTTAACAAGTCAACAAAAGCAACTCAAGCCATTAAATAAAATATCATAACCTTAGATATTTTTTTTTTCTAATTAATTTAATTATTTAACAATTAAATAATTAAATAATTATTTAAATACAAATATATTAAATATATGTATTATATTTACATTAAATATCAAATACATATATATTTATGAAATTAGTCAAATATCTCAATTTGACAATTAATTAATGTGTATTTGATAAAATCTAACATTAAATGCAAATACACAAAAATTAGGAAATGACTATTAGGTCCCATCGCATGTATTTTTCGTTTAACGTTTAAAAGATTTATAAATAATCATCATTATTTATAAAAGTCGCCCTAGTGCTCTACGAGTATATTTCATTAGTGAGACTCTCTAGATTCAGGTATATCCGTCACAAAATCTAATTTCGTGTCCATAACTTACCCACCCGTAAATTATGACGACCACAGATAAACTCGCTGAATCATACAGGTTGAGGTCATCACATACGTATAATCCCTCCGCCACAGGTATCCGGATATTCCCAGAGATATAGATGTAAACGTCAAATCTCTATAGGTATTATCTCGTCGACGTATCTATTAGCAATCTCTAAATAACATTCGGAACTTACTTCCGAAGTATACTGTGGCCACAGATTTAACAGACTGCTAATCATATATGGACTACCTATGCTCTGTACACAGAACTGACGGATCCTATCTTGATACACATAGGATATCCTGAGGATCGGTCCACACCCAACGAACAGGCGGAGGTCTGATCTAAATAGATCGGTGACGTGACTGCCATCTAAGTGTGGAGGATGTCTCATACATCCACAGTGGTATCTCAAGTCGAAGGACCACTATGCTACTGAACCCGAGAAGATTCTTATTGACGTTGGTGTACCATCCATTAAGAATCTTCGGTGAGTCGTTCAGTGTTTATCCACTATAAACACCTACACGTCTATACGAGTCTCCATAGACTCATGGTTCATTGGGATAAACCATCGGACCAAGTCTCGATATACAACATGTACTGGTCTCAACAGATTTGACTAACCGACCCGTGTTAATGAATCTTGACTAGGAACTATATTTGATAATATACATTTCCCAATGTCAATTACAAACTAGCTTTGTAATTGTGTACTGCATTATATATTATCGAGTCTTTGTCTAATATATACATATCACTAAACAACATTTAGTTTCAATCTAATTGTAATCAGATCGAATACATATATAAAAACAAGAGGTGCAACCATAAATAAGTAATATTATGGAAAATAAGATGTTCGTATTCATGAATCAGACATAAATACTGTTCGGATTGGCGCTCTGAGCACCAACCCCAACAGTTTTAATGTTTTAAGTTATGATTTGAATTGAGTTTGATTTGTTAAAGAATATGCATTATGATTATATGTTTCCGTCTCAGCGCTCGTTTTATGTTTTCATGATATGTTTCCGCTGAGATGATCAATTGATATTATGTTTCCGCCCTGAAGCTCGTTGTATTTTTTATATATGTTTTTATAACTCATCATATGTTTCCACCGGGGTGCTCGTTAGGGTCTCATCCATCAAAAATGGATTGACCCGCTACATTGTCGACAAGTGATCATTTGTTCCTCGCTCAGTCTATGCACGCGACTTGGGCGTTGAACGCTTGTTATGTTTTTGACGATGCATGGATGAAAATCGTTTTATAAACATGTTTTAGATTTCTCTTGTGATTTGTTTTCATTGGTATCTACTCACTGAGTTCACAAGACTCATTCCCCCCAGTTTGTTCATGATTGCAGGTCTTACTTTCTTTTGATGCAATCCTTACTTTTGACGGAGATCAGTGTTGTTAGAGGCGCAGTGAGGCGCGCCTCGATGCGAGGGGCGCACGAGGCGACACGATGCGCATGAAGAGAGGTTAGGCGAGGCGATTCCAGTGATGCGCCGTGATACAACTGTTGGGTTTCTAGATTTAGTCTCAAGATCAAATAAGCATATAATGATGAATGAATAAGAAAGAAGTGAGGCGGAAACACACTTACATTGAGCGGATAATGGATGCGTCAAACAACAAAATTTTCCTCCAAGAAGCTCCAAGGATTCGGCCAAGGGACACCACAAGCTCCAAGCTTTGCTTTGTGATTCCAAGCTCTCAAGTTGGTTTCCCTAACACCTTGATATGATCCTTGATGAGTGCTAGCTCTTTGAGAATTTTTGCAACAAAAATCCTTCACTTTCTTCCTTCAAATTTCGGTGATGAAGAAGAAAATTGGGAGAGAAAAACTGCTACTGGATTCGGTCAAGAGGAGAGAAGTAATGAGTTGTGTAAATGTTTCAAAAACAATTAAAATTGATATACCAAAAGTGAAGTTTGTATAAGTCACTCATGCTGGACTTTGGAGTGAATTACAAGCCATCAACAACTCCACCAAAACCCATCACAATAAAGTTACTTTAAAGTGACAAGTGATGTGACACTTGATGTGACATGTGGGTCATACTCGATTTTGAATGCGAGTGGGCCCGCAAACACTCCTGGGCTCGGGTTCGCTAACTCCGAATTAACGAACTTCCGTCACGACGTAATTAAATCGAATTTAATTAAATAATTATGCCTAGCAAAATTTCTATTCACATCGCTAACGAATTAATTCTAAATTAACTCATTTACCCGAATTAAAATCTAATTTTAATTCCTCGTCGAAATCTAATTTCGTTTAATATATCAAATATATTATTTTATTGATTAATTCCAAATTAATCTTTCTCTCTCTTCAAATAGTACTTTATCCAAGATAAAGTCTCTCCGCAATTAATCCCAGATTAATTTAGCTCGAATCATACATCATCGGTGAATCTTCGGGAAGCGACCCAAGAGATCCCTGGATATATTGGCAGTAAATCCGGTCATCGAACTATCCGAACACGTACGTACCAAGTACTACGTTTTTACCGATTTACAAGACAAGGTTGGCTTCTAGCAAAGCGCCATGCCTACCCAATTCTCCAGAAATATTCTTAATGGAATATACGATCTTTATCAGACGTAATATACGTAGTATTGCGTATTGCGATCCAGTATCGGATGTCACATGCAAGGCCTGAGGCTGGTACAGTGTCTGCCCCGTACGAAGCATATATCGGATTACTAGCAACTAGTCTATTTATTATCGGATAATCATGACCAAGTCATATTATCCCAATGGTTGCAACCCTTAGAGAACCAGTTCTGTATCTCTGCGTGATCATCATCTCCATATGACTGGAGTGATACTTCCGTCTTGACATCACATCCAGTACACTACGATTCTCAATACACCCAGAAGAGGCGTACACAGAACCTGTTAAAGTCCTGGACGACCAAAACAAAAGCGTATTAATTGTCGCAAGTACTAGCGATGCAAGTCTCAGGTTAAGACCAAATACACCTACCCTGATGCGGACTCCCATAGACACATAGTTATACTACCAATGAGATTCCGCGGGGTCTATCCAGAGCAAAGCTGTTTTTTATACCATCGGTAAAACACAACCTCCTACCACACTTGCATAAGTATCTAATACTTAAATATATGAGAACTATGTTGTTAAGCTTCCATAACACGCACAAGTACGATACTAGTCTATTCCGCATTATCGATGTCCAATCTCGATAATACTACGACTAGGGATATTTAATGATTAAACCGTCGTGGATTGATACTGTCTCATATCATCTCAATCCGGAACTAATCATAAGGACTTTCATCATTCACACATTTAAGTAATCTAATTACTAAATGATAAAAGGCAATTTCTATTACTTCATAGTTAATTTGTACAAAACCATAATGTTTTTACAAACAGTGACGCTATGGGTCATAACTGTCCAACAATCTCCCACTTGGCCTATAGCCAGTCACTCAAGCATCTAATACCTGAACTATGTACATGTCGCTCAAACGTCGGTTGAGGAATGGCTTTCGTCAGCAGATTTGCAATGTTGTCCTCTGATGCGACCTTCTCGATCTTCACATCGCCACGATGTATGATCTCACGAATCAGATGGAAATGTCGAAGAACATGCTTGGATCGTTGATGAGACCGCGGTTTCTTAGCCTGCGTTATAGCCCAGTTATTGTCACAATACAATGGAACGGGCTTAGCTGCTAACGGAACTACTCCTAATCCAATTAGGAATTTTTGGATCCAAACTGCCTCCTTTGCTGCTTCAGCTGCAGCGATATACTCCGCTTCTGTTGTTGAATCGGCAACAGTCTCTTGCTTGGAAGAATTCCAGCTCACCGCTCCGTTATTCAAACAAAATATGTACTTGGATTGCGACTTACAGTCGTCTTTGTCGGTTTGGAAACTTGCATCCGTATACCTAGTTACCTCAAGTTCTCCATCTCCATAGATTAAGAAAACATCCTTAGTTCGTCTAAGATACTTAAGGATATTCTTAACCTCCATCCAGTGACCCTCAACTGGATCGGCCTGATAGCGACTACACATGCTCAAAGCATATGAGACATCATGTCACGTACATATCATGGCATACATGATCGATTCGACTACCGAGGCGAATGGTATCCGACTCATGCTGTCTCTCTCATCTTGAGTTTTAGGACACATGTCCTTAGATAGAGTGACGCCATGTGACAGTGGCAACAGTCCCCTATTGGACTGATCCATGTTGAATCTCTTCAACACTTTGTCAATGTACGTACTCTGGGAGAGTCCAAACAGCTTTCTAGATCTATCCCGGTAGATCTTTATTCCTAGAATAAAGGTTGCCTCTCCCAAATTTATCATGGAGAATTTCAATGAAAGCCAAGCTTTCACCGACGTTAACATGGGAATGTCATTGCCAATAAGCAATACATCATCAACATAAAGGACAATGAATGTCAGTGCTCTCCCACTAACCTTCTTATATACACAAGGATCATATTCGCTTTGAACGAAATCATATTCTTTTATGATCTCATCAAAACGTTGGTTCCAAGAACGCGACGCTTGCTTCAATCCATAAATGGATCGATTTAACTTACAAACCTTGTTTGCAAGTCTTGGCATGACAAAACCGTCAGGCTGTTGCATATAAACATCCTCCAAAAGGTTTCCGTTAAGGAAATCGATTTTGACGTCCATCTGCCATATCTCCTAATCTAAATATGCAGCTTTCGCAAGCATTATCCGAATGGATTTAATCATGGCAACATGTGAGAAAGTTTCATCGTAATCGACACCATGTCGTTGACGATACCCCTTCGCTACAAGCCTAGCTTTGTACATTTGTACGTTACCATCCATGTCGGTCATCTTCTTGAAGACCCATTTGCATCCAATAGGCTTTACGCCTTCTGGTGCATCAACCAGTGTCCAAACTTGGTTGGTATACATGGAATCCATTTCGGACTTCATGGCCTCTTGCCATAAAGCGGAATCGATATCTTGTATTGCTTCCTCATACGTAGTTGGCTCATTATCCTCAATGAGATTAATATCTACATGAGGTGAGATCAGAAACCCATACCTCTCAGGTTGTTTCCTGACTCTCTCCGACCTACGCGGTCCTTGTGTATTCGAAGATTGTGGTACAGCTTCATCCCTGATGAACTGTTCATGTTCCGTTGAGGATTCAATGTCAGGAACAATATCACTCCGATTTTCATCGAGTTCTAATTTCCTCCCACTAACCACTGCATTTAGGAATTCCTTCTCAAGGAAACCGCATGTAGAGCAACAAATACTTTGTTCTCTTGTGGGTGATAGAAGTAGTAATATCCTTTGGTTTCCTTAGGTAATTGAGTTGGTCAATGTGGCTCAAACCAATTACCAAGCCCCAATTAAGGAATAACCTCATTTCCAAAAACAATTTTAAGCCATAAGCCCAATTAAACAATTTTAAGCCCATTCATTTTTAAAAACAATTTTAAGACCCTTTTAAAGCCCATTTATTACATTTGGACTTAATGGAATGATTTAGGCCCAATTTGGATCCAATCCAATTGGCCTAAACCAACTTGGCCCAACAAACCCATTATGCCCAAATATAACATTTTCAAGCCCAATTCAAAATCAAGCCCAATAATCAAATTTTAAAATTCCAAATTTTATAATTCAATTAACTTAAGTGTAATACATCAATTAATTACCCAAATTAATATTTCCAAAATACAATTTAACCAATTAATTATGTATCTAATTGTTCAACTAATGTCCAACATTCTTGAATCAAAAAATCAAACTTGTTCCATGCCATAAGGCTCTCGGCATTAGTAGGGAATTTTGTCTAAAATCGTTTTTCAATCCGATTTAAATTTAAATTGACATCCAATGATCAACGAAACAAAAAATACCAAGATCCTAGGGTAACTTCACATTCGGCCAAGCCATAGAGTGGGCTAAAATTTGATCCAATCAATATTTCAAGAAATTGATCATATACAACTTCATAAAATCATCATTCAAGCATACTCAATCAATCAATTTTATCAAATCATGCTCAAATTGATTTTACCCTAATTCATTTCATGCTCATTTTGGCTCATAGATACCATTGTTGGGTTTCTAGATTTAGTCCCAAGATCAAATAAGCATATAATGATGATGATGAATAACAAAGAAGTGAGGCGGAAACACACTTACATTGAGCGGATAATGGATGCGTCAAACAACAAAATTTTAGTCCAAGAAGCTCCAAGGATTCGGCCAAGGGACACCACAAGCTCCAAGCTTTGCTTTGTGCTTCCAAGCTCTCAAGTTGGTTTCCCTAACACCTTGATATGATCCTTGATGAGTGCTAGCTCTTTGAGAATTTTTGCAACAAAATCCTTCACTTTTTCCTTCAAATTTTCGGTGATGAAGAAGAAAATTGGGAGAGAAAAACTGCTACTGGTTTCGGTCAATATGAGAGAAGTAATGAGTTGTGTAAATGTTTCAAAAAAAATTAAAATTGATATACCAAAAGTGAAGTTGGTATAAGTCACTCATTCTTGACTTTGGAGTGAATTACAAGCCACCAACAACTCCACCAAAACCTATCACAATAAAGTTACTTTAAAGTGACAAGTGATGTGACACTTGATGTGACATGTGGGCCCCACTCGATTCTGAATGCGAGTGGGCCCGCAAATACTTCCGGCTCGGGTTCGCTAACTCCGAATTAACGAACTTCCGTCGCGACGTAATTAAATCGAATTTAATTAAATAATTATGCCTAGCAAAATTACTATTCACATCGCTAACGAATTAATTCTAAATTAATTCATTTGCCCGAATTAAAATATAATTTTAATTCCTCGTCAAAATCTAATTTCGTTTAATATATCAAATATATTATTTTATTGATTAATTCCAAATTAATCTTTCTCTCTATTCAAATAGTACTTTATCCAAGATAAAGTCTCTCCGCAATTAATCCCAGATTAATTTAGCTCGAATCATACATCATCGGTGAATCTTCGGGAAGCGACCCAAGAGATCCCTGGATATGTTGGCAGTAAATCCGGTCTTCGGACTATCCGAACACGTACGTACCAAGTACTACGTTTTTACCGATTTACAAGACAAGGTTGGCTTCTAGCAAAGCACCATGCCTACCCAATTCTCCAGAAATATTCTTAATGGAATATACGATCTTTATCAGTCGTAGTATATGTAGTATTGCGTATTGCGATCCAGTATCGGATGTCACATGCAAGGCCTGGTGCTGGTACAGTGTCTGCCCCGTACGAAGCATATATCAGATTATTAACAACTAGTCTATTTATTATCGGATAATCATGACCAAGTCATATTATCCCAATGGTTGCAACCCTTAGAGAACCAGTTCTGTATCTCTGCGTGATCATCATCTTCATATTACTGGAGTGATACTTTCATGTTGACATCACATCCAATACACTACGATTCTCAATACACCCAGAAGAGGCGTACACAGAACCTGTTAAAGTCCTGGATGACCAAAACCAAAGCGTATTGATTGTCGCAAGTACTAGCGATGCAAGTCTCAAGTTAAGACTAAATACACCTACCCTGATTCGGACTCCCATAGACACATAGTCATACTACCAATGGAATTCCGCGGGGTCTATCAAGAGGGAAGCTGTTTTTCGTACCATCGGTAAAACACAACCTCCTACCACACTTGCATAAGTATCCAATACTTAAATATATGAGAACTATGCTGTTACGCTTCCATAACACGCACAAGTGTGATACTAGTGTTGGACAGTTATGACCCATAGCGTCACTATTTGTATAGATCATAATGTTATTGTACAAATTAACTATGTGACAAATGAGATTGCTCTCTTATCATTTGTGATTAGATCACCTAGATATATAAATGATAGGAGGTCCTTATGATTTGTTCTTGGATTGAGATGATATGAGACAGTATCAATCCACGAAGGATAAATCATTAAATATCCATAGTCAGAGTATTATCGAGATTGGACATCGATAATACGTAAAAGACTAGTATTACACTTGTGCGCGTTGTGAGGGCATAACGACATAGTTCTCATATATTTGGGTATAGGATACTCATGCAAGTGTAGTAGGAGGTTGTGTTTTACCGATGGTACGGGAAACAGCTTCGCTCTGGATAGACCCCTCAGAATTCCATTGGTAGTATGACTATGTGTCTATGGAAGTCTGAAATCAGGGTAGGTGTATTTGGCCTTAACCTGAAACTTGCACCTCTAATACTTGCAACAATCAATATGCTTTGGTTTTAGGTCGTCCAGGGCTTTAACAGGTTCTGTGTACGCCTCTGCTGGGTATATTGAGAATCGTAGTGTGTTGGGTGTGATGTCAAGACGTAAGTATCACTCCAGTCATAGTGGAGATGATGGTCACGTATGATACGGAACTCGTTCTCTTATATGCTGCAGCTATCGGGATATTATGACTAGGTCATGTTTATCCGATTATAGAGACTAGTTACCAGATATCCGATATGTGCTTCGTACGGGGCAGACACAATTCCAGCCCCAGGCCTTGCACGTGACATCCGATACTGATCGATATACACAATACTACGTATACTACGCCTGATATAGATCATATATTTCTGTAAGGATATTTCTGGAGAATTGGGTAGGCATGGCGCTTTTCTAGAAGCCAACCTTGTCTTGTAAATCAGTACAAATGTAGTACTAGGTACTTACATGTTCGGATAGTCCGACGATCGGATTTACTGCCAACATATCCGGGGATCTCATGGGTCGCTTCCCGAAGTTTCACCGATGACGTATGACTCGCACTTTATTAATCTGGGATTAATTAAATGAGATGGAAAATCAATCTGGGATTAATTACAGAGATATTTTATCTAGGATAAAATATTAGTAAAAGAGAGAAAACGATTAATTTGGAATTAATCGATAAAATAATATATATTCGATATATTATATGAAATTGGATTTCGATGCGGAATTGAAATTAGATTTTAATTCGGGCGAACGAGTTAATTTAGAATTAATTCGTTAGCGACGTGAATAGTGATTTCGCTAGGCATAATCATTTAATTACGTCGCAACGGAAAATTCGTTAATTTGAAATTAGCAAACTCGAGCCCGGGATTGTTTGCGAGCGCATTCGTATTTCGAATTCGAGTGCGGCACGCAAGTCAAATCAAGCGTAAAATCGCTAGTCACATCAAGCGTCAAATCATTAGTCACTTTGAGTGATGTGACAACTTGTCACTTGATTGATTGAATGATGTGAATAGTTGATGGGAGTTGTTGGAAGCAATTAATTGCCAAATTTTGGCTCCAAAACTTGTTGACTTTTTGAAAGGCTTATACAACTTTTGGTAAATATATTTTAATTAATTCAATTGTGTATTAGATACACAATCCATCAACCAACACACATAGTCTCTCTCTTTTCTTTCTTCTCTTCAACTCACGCCCAAGGGGCAGTGCACTGCCTTCTGTTTTCTGGTTTCACCGTGAGACACAAGGAGGAGATGGGGAATTTTATAGCAAAATTCCTTAGTGCTAGCACACATAGGAGCCATCCTAAGGTGATAGGGAAACCCACTTGTGAGCTTGGAATCACCATCAACCAAAGCTTGGAGCTTGGAGGAGGACCAAAGCCGAAAATGGAGCATCAAATTGTGCTCACTGCCGAGCTTCATGGAGGAGGGCAGAAAAGTTTTTGTTGTCCACCGCATCGCTCAACCGATCGATGTAAGTATTCCATAACTTCCTCGATGTATTCACTTTGTATTTTCATTGCTTGATATGATCTTGGGATGCTTAGACAATTCCAACAACTAGTCTATTCCGCATTATCGATGTCTAGTCTCGATAATACTACGACTAGGGATATTTAATGATTAAACCGTCGTGGATTGATACTGTCTCATATCATCTCAATCCGGAACTAATAATAAGGACTTTCATCATTCACATATTTAAGTAATCTAATTACGAAATGATAAAAGGCAATTTCCATTACTACATAGTTAATTTGTACAAAACCATAATATTTTTACAAACAGTGACGCTATGGGTCATAACTGTCCAACAGCGACATGAAGCGCATGAAGCGCAGTGAGGCGAGAAGCGCCGTGATGCGTGCGTATCATAGAGAGAGAGAGAGAAATGTGGTATTTAAAAAATTTTTGAAACCGTAATACGTGAGAACCCAAAATTTCCTCATCTGCTACCTGCCTTCTCCTCCACCGCCGATGACCGACGAATCCACCACCACCGCCGACTCCAAGGTATGTATCTTCGATAGCTTCTATTCTTCTTTCTTCATTTTTTTTAAAAACCTTCTTCTAGTTCTTCTATTCTTCTTTGATTCTTTCTATTCATCATCGCATTTGGTTGCCGTCATCTTTTCTGATTTGGTTTTTTTTTTTTACCATCATCGCAGTTTTTTTTTCTTGGTGCCTTAACTACTGTGTCTGTCAACTGATCTGCCAATGATTCACATTGCTACAAATGTAAACAGGAGTTTTGAACTTTTCAAGAAATTGGAGAGTTTCTCTTTTGGCAATCTTAAAACCATTAACCAAAACACATGGATGCATACCTTTAAAAAGAAAACCATAGCCTTGCCACTTGTATCAAAACTCTTTCAAACTATAGGCATAAATAGAAGTGCGTAATTAAAAAACTGAAACTTTTTTAACCATCATCGCATTTTGTTTTGTTTTTTATTTGGTTGCTGTTACTGAGGATATCCGATATTATTACTTGTGATTGATTTGTTTATTTTTTATTGTGAACATGTAATTGTGTAATACTTGAAAATATGAGTTGAATACTTGAATATTTATTTTTTGAATTTGAAGTTTTTAATTATGCATATTGTCAAGTATTACTATATGAAAAAATTACTATCTATTTATTATATTTTTACATTTACAAGAAAATGATACATATATTACAAATTAAAAATTATTATTAATAGATGTGCGCCTCGTGTCTGTGAGGCGTGCACCTCTCGCCCCTCGCCTCGCGCCTCGCTTTTCTGGCTCTGATCGCGTCGGTGCGCCTCTCGCCTTTAACAACCTTGACGGAGATTACACAGAATGACCGATATTATTTTGTAAAGCCACCATACGTTGTCTTTTTATTTTAGGGTATTGGGATGATTTGTTAAAAGGAAATGTGTAATACTTAAGTTTGAATTATATGTTTATATTATATATATGATGTAATGATGTGGGCACGGAGCCCTTGAGTGAAATTTTGATTTGGATGTGTCATGAGTGGCCCGAGGCCTTGTAATGTGTTTGATGTTTTGTTTGAGTTTGTCTTGATGCTGGATTTTGGTCCAGGTTGTCTAGTTTTAGGACGGGTCATGTCCGTTTTTCTTTAGAATGTTAAAGGCTTATGGAGACGGGTTAATCCTGTCTCATGCCGGTAGCATCCTACCTCCCTTGTTTTGAACCAAAAAACAGTAAAACACAATTTCCTCACTTAAATGTTACTTCCAAAAGCACACCAAGTTCTTCAACTTCACCAAATTGATTGGCTTTCTACCAAAAGCATATTTGGATTTCTTCAATTTGTCAAGAAAAGTTACTTCTTTGGATTTCTTTAATTTTACCGTACTCATAAAAGAGTAGAGAAAGTGTTTTGAGTTTTATTTTTGTAATTTTTTTTTAACGCTGAGCCCGGATCGAGCTCGAGCCCGAACCGGGCTTATGTTTCTAGGGCCCGGTTCGGCCCATTTTTTTCCCGGGCCGGGGCGAGCCCGAGCTTTTCTGTCACCCTTAACTTGGACAATAATGTTATCTGACATAGAAATATGCAAACTTCCGTCAATTAAAAACTTCCGCTAAGTCTTGTTTGAATTACCGGTTCGCTACTACTAGATTAACCTAATGTTCCTAAGTTATATCTTACAATATAATCATTAAATAACTCAATTAAATCATTTCTTAATTTCGTCATTATTCTTGTAATATCAATTTCATCTAATATTCCTAAATAACCATAGTAAGCTTGTAAAGCACCATTCAAACCTTCTAATTTAAATTTAGGATCAAAAACAGCAGCAATAAGATAAAGTAAATGAATGTCTCTAAAATAATTCAACCATTTTACCTTCATAACAGTAATGGCTTCTAAAAAAACAATATCATTAGGATCGCTACTTTCAGCATGTTCATCGAGAGCACCAACAATATTCAAACTTTCAAGAAGAAATAAATGTGCTGTTGGATAATAAACACCGCTAAAAGTTAAAGTAGTTTCATTAAAAACTTTTAGATTTTATTAAGTCTTTCTTTTTCAACCAATGGTTATATTATTTGTCTTGATCATATGGATGTTTCTGCTTTTCGTTTTCTTCTTTGATGTTTGCTTGGTTTTGCCTTAAGTGAGACATTTAATAGGTCCCGGCCGCTATCTTCGAAAAAAACATAAATTCAACTAGCAAAGTATTAGAGTCGAATTTATCATCCTCATAAAATATTAGAAGATAGATATAAATTGAAATATCTATTTTTCTGAATGATATATCTTTAATTA